>VDFB02174144.1:0-54414 GCA_007258455.2 Sequoia sempervirens
TCAATAAGTTTTGGAATTCATTAAAGTCATTGGTAGACATGTCCAATTGTACCTTTGGCTATGACCCTAATGGCCTTGAACTCACACATTCTTGGAAATTGAACAAAAGAATGTCGGACATTGAAGGACATACTGGATAAGTATCATTTCACTGATACCGATTGTTTCCCCGTCATCCCTTAAAAAAATTCAAGCCATTTATCATGCTATAGTTGTAGAATTATTCATTCTTACTATCGCATGATCCTTTCCCATCAATTATCTTAGCTAAAGTAGGTTCATCCTCTCACTAAAGTGGGGGCTAAATGCACTGTAGAAAAATGGCCCCTTGTCATTTTCATGGCCTTTTAGGTCTTGTTTCATTGTGTTTGATATATTTTTCTTTGATTTTATGTTGTGACATGGCTTGAACATGCATATTTAGGTACTAAAATTCAAATAACGATGTCTTGTGAAGGTGTTGTGAAGTATTGTAAGACATTTCTACATTCTTCTAGACTATATTTATTACAATTTACCTAAAAATCACCTTTTTATTCATTATTAAGTCCTATTTTGAAGTGTTGTAAAGTCTTCTAACATGATTTCTTTTCTAGGCACAATTTCACTATTTATCCCTTTCTCATGATTTATTTGACCCCTTTATGCCCTCATATGACTTAATTAAGTGTATTTTTGAATATTATCTCGACAAACAACATTAAATACAATATATTTCCTGACACATATTTTTAGGTCCTAGGTGGGGCCCATTCACCATGGGTGTTGAATGAGTCCCCCTTGGCTCCAAATTCAAAATTTTTAAAAATTTCCTTTTGGGTGTTTATTCAAAATCACTTGATGTCGGCCTGTGATGAGGTATGAACGGTTAAATGAGGCACAAGTCTGTATAAATATGTGATTTTCATCTCATTTTAAAATCTCCTCATTCATTCAAGCATTCAAGCATTCTACAACATCAATTCAAGCAATATTCAAGCACTTTGGAGCATCCATTGACATTGCTTCAGATTTGCATTATCAAGGGTTTGGTAAGTTGATAGCTATTGCATGTTATTAGTTTATCATTCTCTTTCCTTTCAATGTTTTATTAAGGCTTTGATTACCAAAAGTGGGGTTTGACCAAGGCAAACCCCTTTTTGCTAACCCTGAACCATTTTTCCCCTATTGCATGTATGTTTGCAGACCTAGGTATGCAGATTTAAAAAGATTGGTTTACAAGTCAACTAGGTGCTTGAAGTCAACTCAAGTCTATTTCAATCTTGGAGAAGGTTTTTTGTCCATTTCCTGCAGAATTGACTTCAGAAACTCGACAATCAGTGATTTCCAGATCTGGTGTTGCAGAGTTGTCTCCTGATTTTTTAGAAATTTGGGAGAGGACTAATTTTCCACCTATGGAAAATGAGTCCCACCTTAGGACTGAAAATCTAAATTTTGTCAGATTTTGGATCCCGATAGATAGAAACTTGTTTCCGACACTTTTTCACCAGGAGGAGGACTAATTTGCTACCCTGGGTGAATGAGTCTCACTGTGAAAAATCAGTGATTTCAACCAACATCCAAAACATTCTAGATTCATTAGATATTGTCCAGGTGCACTTAGATTCATCTTATTTCTTTCTGTTATGCATAATTTCTCCATTTACTTCATTGTTTGCATATCATAGTGTGTTTTCAAACATAGCTTAAATCTCATTTTTGCATTCATTTTCATCCATTTAAATAAGTCAATTGCATTTAGTTTACTTCATTTAGATTAGAAAACATTGCACATAACATAATTTGAATGAACTAGTTCACATTTTTGGCCTAAGCTCTCTCCTTTTAGGTGAAAAACCCTAGAAGAGTTAGAGAATCCATTGAAGCCAAAAATCTACAGTTCAATTTCATGCTATTACTCCTTGATCAATTATATTCTCCTCTATCTACTTTTTTGTTTAGATTGGAAGTATTTATCAATAGCTATGAAGGTTTACCGAAATTGCTAAGGGACACAATATCTTAGGTTAACCTCTAGAAAATATTGAATTTATAGTTGTGATATTTATAAAAAATAACAAGATTCATCCATGCAAATACTTGTATAATGAATATGATTCTCATTAGTGTACCGATTTGAAATGTTCTCCTAATGAATACTCTATAGGATGAGATAGGATAATAAAATATGAGAGGATGTAAAAAAAATACTAATTAAATTTATTTTTTATACAAGGACATAGGTCTATTGATCATGAAAACATATATTTATTTCCTTTACAATAGCTAGTGATATGGGTAAGTAAGGTAATTGAATTTTAATTTTAATTTTGGAAATTAGGTGTCAAATTGCGGCAATAGGATTGATTCACTCACAAAATGACCTTGGATGATTGAAAAATATACAATTAATTAATTAATTAATTAATATTTAATCACAAATAGTGCAATAAATGTGGAAGGTTTAGGAATGTGTGCAGAAATCAAAAATATGTAGGTAATGTATGTCAATGTATGTACAAGTTGATAGGTGAAAGCTAGGGGACAAAGTCTAACTTTAGAAAATATTGTGTCATTTGTCATTATGTAATTCCATTAATATATTATCTCAAAAGAGGCACAAAACCAAATGGGAAATGACATGTGTATATAAATTTTACCAATATATTTTCCCCCTATTTAAGGTGCATGTGAACCATTGAATGGTCATGTATCTTAAATTATGTAATACTTGCAAACATACATATAAAGTAGATATTCTAACATAAGATAATATCATAGGTTCATATAAAATTTAAATAAATGGATCCTACTAAATTATTCCATCTTACAAATCTATCCGTTAGTATGTGGATCAATGGGAACCTATAAAAAATGAAAAAATATGTTATGAATAACTTATGTCATGCATATAGAAGTGAAAATAACTAGGCAGAATCATAAAGGTGTGTCCCACTTCTGGGATGTAGCATAAAAATGAGTCTTGGAAAGAAATAATTACTAGTTATAAATTTGAATAAATATCCTTCATTCAAATGTACAATCCCTGCCACTTGTAAATAGGGTTTGAGTGAAGCTCACTTTTCCTATTTGAAAATATTGCGGGCCCAAAAAAAAAGAATGGATGTTCAACTAGAGATAACTTCAAATGAAGGTCCTTCATATAAAGGTAGGGGAACCTTCTACTTGTGCTTACTTAGTTTCCAAAAAGAGATCTATTTTAAAGCAAGGTTTGGATAATAAACCAAAGTCACGATGACATGAGATTTTATATGATTGTAGCTCTCAAAGTAATCCTTTTGAAAAGCATACTTTGTAATACAATTTTTTAAATTTATATTATTATATTTATTTTTATTTTCTATAGAACATAAAATTTTACCAAATATAAAGTTCTCTTTTTGATGCATATAAAAAAATAAAATAAGTAATTTTTTGGAAAATTTAACCATCTTCCATATTGATTTCCTTATTTTAACAAAGATAATAATAATATGGGGCATGCGCACAAAGATGAGGTGAAAAAGTGGGCATAACCACTTTTTAGTCCATCAAAGGGAAAACACAAGTGTGTTATAATGTGCTTATGTCAGCACATTCACATTATGGCTTGGTAGTGACCGAGCCTAGGGTAGTCACTATTGAGAAAAAAATATTCTTGAATTATAGTGTGATTGTATTAAGTCTATGTTAAAACAAAAAAAATAAAGGTCCAACTCATTTGAGATCAACCCCATTTTTTCAAGCCTTGATATAAGTGAAAAAATCTATGCATGTTTGTGACATCTTCAAGTGGATGCAAGCCAATACAATGCCACCACAAAATGCACAAGGACAAGGAGGTAAGTTTTTTTATAAATTTAAATAAGAATGATTTATTTACATTATATATATTTTAAAAAATATCAAGAAATGAAAATATCTCAACACCACCAAACACTAATTCACCAAACTATGTGGAGAGAGTTCTTATCAAAGAGAAAGTAGAACCTAACCATCTTGAAGCTCCTCCATATATTTCTAGAATTTTTTGTGATGCACATGCAAATTTTCTAGGTCAAACCGAATAAAAAAAATGAACTCCAAACATTGATTGATATATTGAAAAATACTAATGCAAGTAATTCACATCAAAGATCTTTCACAAAATCTTTGAAATATATTATGAGGTCTTACAATATTTCTTGAGGAAACTCTATTTTTAGTTTATCCTCAATAAAATCCAAATTATTTTGACATACAAGATTTATAGGGCAAAGGAAAAGGCTCAAAAAAGGATAAGGAGGGACATGTGTCTAGTGTTGGGACTCAAATATTCAATTTCCTAAAATAAAAAACCTACAAATTGACTAAGTCTTGATGGTTCCTAATGGGATGGGAACCCCTAACAAAGAAAAAGGAAAGAAAATTATTAATGAAATAAGGTGATTGGTGGTTCCTTAGGAACCAATAACCATTAGTTGCAAGTTCCTCATCCCGTCCTTGGCTCTAACAGAGTGTTGAGGACTTGCTATGCATGTGAGGGTAGTTATTGATGGAGGTGAAGTTGCCAACAAAGAGGGATATATTCTAACATTTGTTGGTTCTTAATAAGTGTGAAGGTGTTGATAAAAGGTGAACCAAGGCTTGTGCAAATTCATTTTAGTACCATCGGGCACCAAAGGACTTGTGCATTATGTTTGAATTGAGTGGCCACCACATAATACAATGATGAAATCATCATTATTAGCAAGATTTTTGAAGGCTAAAAACTCATATTTAGGGGTATTAAGCTTGGGGCGCTTTACATGCCTGAGGGCAACAACACAATATTGCCTAATCTCATCACCCATTGCACCGAGAAGTGATTGAATGGCTTTCTCAATTTCAATGAGGAAATCAACTTTGGGGATATAATTATCAATTTCATCTCTCTCACCCTCCCTCCCCCACCGTTTATTAGGCTCTTTTTGCATTCATTTTTCCAATTTTTCCTCTTCCTAATGATGGATCACTAAGTGTGATCCAAAATGTCGACACAAAAACATACATAGTTAAATCCAAAAGCTTACAACAATTTCGTGGATTGTGGAAAACTCATTCCAACTATATTTCAAATTCTTTAGGAAATTATTCTACTTGGGTCCCAAAGAAAGATTTATAATAGAAAATGATATGTATGGAACTACCTTCAAAGAAGTAAAAAAAATCGATAAACAAATATATAGTGAGAGAGATAGAAAGAGATGGATAGAGAGGGAGAGATAAAGCTAGAGAGAAGGATAAATATAGAGAGGAGAGAAAAGATAGAAAGAAACAAGGATAGATAAAGAGATAGAGAGGGAAGGATAGAGAGATAGAGATACGTAGAGGGGGGGAGAGGCAGAGAGATGGAGAGAGGGAGAGATAGAAATAGAAAGAGATATAAATCTAGATAGAGAGGAAGAGGGGGAGAGAGGGAGAGAGGGAGAGATAGACATAGAAAGAGATATAAATCTAGATATAGAGGAAGAGAGAGAGAGGGAGGGAGAGAGGAGAGAGATATAGAGAGAAAGAGAGGGAGAGGTAGGGAGATATATAGACATAGAGAGAGGGAGAGGAAGAGGGAGAGACAAAGATATAGAGATAGATGGAGAGATATCGAGTGAGAGAGGAGATAAGAAGAAGAGATAATGACAGCGATATATAGATAGAGATTGATATAGATAGAGAGGGACATAGAGGAGGAGAGGGGGAGATAGAGGGACAGAGATAGAGAGATGGATATAAAGGAAGTGTGGATAGAGAGGGATAGATAAAGGGATATATATAAAGCTAAACATAGAGAGATAGAGAGAGGAAGAGATAGAGGGAGAAAGTTACTCAAAATAGTAATTATTTTCAATATACTTATTGTAATATACATGTATATTGCATAATAGATGAGAATAATTGAGTGTAAAACAATTGTTAGATTTGAATTATAGTTTTATAGTGATAACAAACATTAATTTCAATCGCTACATTTTGATTATTAATACAAATAATAACTAAAATTTTAACTAATTTTCTTATAAACATTAACATTTATAAACTTATTAACCACATGCTTCACAAAATATCTTATTATCAAAAGACTAAGTCTAAATGTGTTGTGTCTAGCAAATAAAATTATAAATTAATAACTAAAGGATTAGATTTAGTCAATAAAAATTATATTTTACCTTCTCTTTTAAATATTTTATATTTATTTTGTGAATTTAAAATACATAAATTTTATGTTAAACGTTTTTTAAACATTTTACAAGACTATTTAATCCATAACATTAGTTACATGAATTATTAAAGAAGACTTCAATAAATTTGTTATGAACTATTGAACTTTATCAATAACCAAAAACTATTTAAAGAACATTTTAAATTTAACTTTGAACAACCATAAAATGTCTAAAATATTAAAATTGTAATACTAAATATCTTCCAAACTTTTTTATGTGGAGTTTGAGGAGGTCAAAGCATCCTAACATGAAAGTGATTGAAATTAAGTGAATGTTATGTTATTTGTGAGTCCTTTAAGCCATCACAGTCTATCTTTAATGGTGAGAGGTGCAGGTGCAGACCAATATTCCTTAGAAGGGAATGACAGGAGTTAGTCTCTTTAAGATTCTCGTACATTGAGAGCATCTAAAATGAGTTGGCATTTTAAATTTTTTTTGACATAAGGCTGACCTAATTCTGAATTAATAAAAACAAAAAAATTGTGACATAAGGCTGACGTTGATAATAGGAACTGTACACAAGAAGAGTAAGACCACATATTTGTTTGTGATCTATCAAGCTGTACTACACTGTGGGAGATGGTTGTTGATAAGAATGGCGGATTATCAAGTTCGTGTAGATGAAGTTTGAGCATGAACTCCAAGTACGCTATTCCAGTAATCATTGTCCTCGTCTAGGCGTAGTTCTTGCCATGCCTAAGATGACTGTTGCTGAGAATTCGTGCTTAATTCTGCCATCGTGCACATGATGTTGGAGTTATTGTTACTGGTCTTATTAGAAGAGGAAGATGAGGATGAGAAGATTGAATCTCTGGAAAGCCTTGCTTCAGCTTCCAGCCTTGCAATCTCCCACTGTGACATGTGCCTCAGGATGGATGTGGACTGAGATCCCTGTAACCCATTTGCGCTCGGTATCTCAGATTTGGGTGCATGGGTGGAAGGATCCAGTCCCATTCCCAACAACTTTTTCTTCAAGTGGGTATTCCAGAAGTTCTTGATCTCATTATCAGTTCTCCCCGGTAGCTGGGAAGCTATTGTAGACCACCTGCAGGAAGTCAGTATATTAAAATTTGAAACCCCAGCTGGTTACGCCAATAGGCAAAACTAATAATTCTTCTAAATGAAGTCGTTACACATTTAAATGTAGTACCACATCAATAGCTAAAACTGGAAAAATGTTTTTAGTACAATTATTACTCCTAGCCAAAAATAGGAATAACACCTTTCAGTGTAGTAATTACATCATTAGTTGGTCAATATACATCATTTGACGAAGCTAAATCCATGGTTTATCTGTGTTTTTTACTACCTGTTGCCTAGAATTGCATGCAGCTGAAGGATAGTTCTTTCTTCTTCTGGTTGAAACCGGCCTCGCTTAATATCAGGTCTCAGATAATTAATCCAACGCAGGCGGCAACTCTTCCCACACCGAAGAAGTCCTGTGCACATATGCATCGCATAAATTCACAATATACATACTTATAAGTTCCCATGATTCGTGTTTGACTTTACCTAGCAATCCTCTTCCTCTTGGACATGGTACATCAAATCTTAAATTGAGACAATCTCGGAATTTAGTATGACAAATACTTGAAGGGCCTAATTAATTGTTCAAAGTTTCTTTCCTAGACTACGTGTACACAGTCTAATCAATTTTCTTACGTACATAGAGACCTTTTAACAATAAATCAACTAAATGCCTGTGTCAACACTTGTAAACAAATTCCCTTTGTTCATACATGTAAAAGCATATACACAGAATGTCAAATGCAATATATGCTCCCAAGTCAGTCAGTCTCATAAGCTCAAATGCAACATATGCTTTTAAGGTAGATATTCATTTTAATTAAAATTGTTTTTAGATTTCTTTCATATGTTTTTTATTGATGTTAAGTATGATTTATTATTAAGAGGGAATTCAAAGATTAATATGTAGACGCGTTCTAAAAAAAATAAGAAAAAAAGGAAAACCAGAAAATAAGGAACAAAACTTCTAAATATAATTATTTGATTATGAAATAATATGAAAAAATATTTCATTAAAAAGAAATTTAAATCATAGATTCTAAATTTTTTATGTCAACTAGACATTAATTTTCTAATTATATAAACGACTATACAGAATAAAATAAACGAGATAAACTGAATTAATTATAATTTACCAATCCTAATTTAATCTACTCAGTTGAGAATCAATTGTAAAAATTCTATACGACAAATCCCCAAGCTTACACTAAACTGAGAACATAAATACAGTCTCTCCATATGCTCGTAACATATACCCAAACAAAGCCAAATGCAACATATTCTAGATCATATTTTCTGTCTATACAAAACCAAGCCAAATATAATGTGTTTGTTTTTCATTGAACCCGCCATTTCATTAATTAACTACCACAGATCTAATTCATCCCCAAGGGGCTTGACGTAGGGTTTTCCCCTTCAACACGGTAGAGTGGGTCAATGATATTAACTGTTACAGTACATGGTATTTATGACAATACGTGTCGTCGTGCGATTTTGAGTCGAGATCGAATGCCATTTCTGTTAACGATGTTCTTACCTTTGTGAACAAAAACATGTGTGAAGTAATTGCAGAGTAATGATGGGAGTGAGAAGAAAGAATGGTTGAGTCATGAATGATAAAAGAGAGTTGAAGGAGAAAATGTTGCTCTTGTTGAATATGTTTAATTTAAGAATTTTTGTTTTGTAATTTGTAGTTTTCCTTTCTTTTCCTTTTTCTCCTTTCTTTTTCTTAATCTCTTATTGTTTTTATCTTGTTTTTTGTTTTTTCAATTTTATTTTCTTTTATTAGAGAATGCTTTTATTCATTTTCTTTTCATTTTATCTTGAATATTCTTTTTGTATTTTATTTCTTTCTTTCTCGTATTTTATTCTTTGCATATCATATTTTTTTAGAATAATTTTTTATTTATTTATTCTTTCTCATAATAAATATTTTTTCCTTATAATTAATTTATATCATTGAAAGCCTTAATTAATTATATATATATATATATATATACTCCTAATGAATTTTATTTTATTCTCCTTTTCTTTTTCTTCATTCCTTACCTCATTTTTGTCATGTTCTTTTTTATTTCTTTTTGAGGTTTGTATTATCTTTAAGCATTTTCTTTTTACTTTTGAGATTTTTTTTAATTCTATTTTTATAGAATCTATCCTTTATTTCAATCCTTAGTCTTTTCTCTTTTGAATTCTTGTATTAATTAGTTGATTTGAATTAATGACTTATTCTATTTTATCACTTCTTTATTCTTTATTCTTTTCCTCATCAACCTCAAACCGTGATCCTCCCTCTCCTTGTTCCTCTCTCTTTCTCTTTTTAGCTTAACTTGGTTTGCAACAAATCATTTTCTCCTTCAACTCTCTTTTATCTTGATGATGAATCATGTAGTGTGATTCAAAATTTTGATGAAATAAATGTAACACAATCAAATCCAGAATTTTTTTGTGAAGACAAAGATTGTTAGCTAGTTTTTGGGAAGAATACATGAGGACAATGTAAAATTACATATAGAGGACAAAGTTATGCCCAAGGTACAAGAAACCCTAGTTATGGAATGCCAACTTGGTTTCCTTAAAATTTATTAGCACTTGTTCTTAGGTAGTTATTATTCTAGAATGAGAATTCACTTAAAAAAAGGTTTGAGATGCCACCATCAAGAGGTAAATAATTTTGTTAATTTTATGGAATGAAGAGAGTGCATTATGGAAATTGTATTAGAAAAATATTGTGGATTTAGATTTCATACTTGGAGAATGAAAATTCAAATGTAACTAATGAATACAAATTTGTGGGGAATAGTAATCAAAAAAGAAAACCCACCTATAGATGCAAATAAGTTATTGGATTGGAATAGTAGAGATGATAAAGGAAAGGTTATTATCATTCTTTCTCTTTCTAACATTGAATTATATCATATAGATTTAGAAAAATCATCAATGGTAATTTGGGATGATCTAAATAAATTATTTGGATAAAAAGAACTTAATAATTTTTTTTCCCTAAAACTTTAATTATTCAAGTTTAAAATCAAAGATGGAATCACAATGTGAAATCACATAAGTAATTTGACATCTCTCATCAGAAAATTAGTAGAAGTCAAGGCTTGATTATATGATGATGATGTTAGAGCTATATTGTTAAATAATTTTCCTTTAAAATATAATAATATTATTTTTAGACTTCGTCAAATAACTTCTCCAAACTTAGAAGATATGATTTCATCCCTTTTTGTAAAGGAAAAGAGAAAAAATGCAAAAGATACAAAAGGTGATTCTCAACTAGAGAATGCATTATATTCTCAAAGCCATAATAAAATTGTAGGTATGAAAAATGGGGAAATTAAATGTTTTATTATAAGAAAAAAGGTCACATACCTTGGTCTTGTAAAACTCAAGCTAGTGATGTTCTTCAAGTAATTATCAAAGATCAAACAAATGAAGGTAACTAAATTTGTATTCAAAATGAGGATGAAGATTCACCAAATGGTGATTTTATTAATATTACTCAGAATGTATTAGTACTTTGAGCCATCACATTGGAGGCTAGTGGCACTAGAGGATGGAAGAATTTCCATCATCTCAAGTCAACTTCTCACTTTGAGATGGTGCTTTGCATGAGAAGAATTTTTTCTTTCTTTTTCTCCTTGTTGATGTTGACGGATTTCAAGAATACATATATTGTGAAGTTTGATTTTTGGAGAAAGGTAAAGGATTTGGTGTTGAACTCAATATGGATTATTGTTGAGTGAGTTTATGAGATTGTGATTGAGAGTTATACCCTTCTGAGGGTTATCCAATCACTTGATGGAGATCTCTCACAACTCAATATGGACTGTCGATTAATAATTGAGGAATTAGTGATTCAAGAGTTTTGGAAAATGGTAGTCCAAAAACTTAGGAATTCAGCTCAAAGCTACACCCTTTTGAGGGTCATGAGGCAACTTGATTGAGTTCCACTTGATTCAATATTTATTTCTTTAGGGAAGATCTTCTCAAGAATGTATATCTATTTTTTAACAAATAAATTTTGTTATGCAAGATTTAAGGGGGACTCCCTTAGCAAGGTGAAGTTTGAGGTTTTGATGATACATTTATAAGAAAAATGTAATAGGGGGAAATGTTGGTGTAACAATTTAATTTATAATAATATTACATTGTTTAGCTATAGAGGTTTGGTTATAGAATTGCTTCTTCAAACTATTTCCTATTTGTATAAAGGTTTGTGTAGATCATTGAAAAAGATATCAAGCTTTACTTTAGTAACCACCATTAGGGACCCAAGGTTCGAGGACTGATATTGATGATAGTACCATGTTTAACTAAAATTAATTTATTCAATTAGATATTTTCCTTTATTCAAAATATAATAATGTTGGCATTGTACCTCTCCTTGAGAAAGAATACAATATGTGATAATGGATAAGATCATTAGATTAGTTATGTGTCTCAATAATGGAACCAATCATGATTGTACTATAGTTTTCATAATTGTACTATGAAAATGTTAAAATTAAGTTAGGAATATTTCATTTGGTGTTTAAAATTAATTTAGATACTTTCTTTCCCATTTGGGTGACCTTGTATTATGCCTAGGTGGCCCTATTTCACCTAGAATGGACCTAGAGTGCCTATAAATTGACTACATGTTTTACTTGGGTGCCCTTGTTCTCATTGGGGTGGCTTGGTAGCATAGTGGGGTAGCCTAGTCATTAGTGGGTAGGGCTATTTTTTTAAGTTTAAAATTTTAAAATTTGGTGTTAACTTTGTTGGTGTAGCCTTTTCCTATACTTGGGTAGCTTCATTCCCCATACAAAAATAGAAGGATAACCCTCTCTATCATAGCTAGCTAGTGATTTCCTAGCCTAATGCCATTGATGAATATTTTTTTCCTCTTATCTTGCTCATTCTGAACGTTTTCATCATTTGGACCTTCAAAACCTATTCAAAGTATCTTTCTCTTAGAACTTGAGAATTTTTCTTTATTTTGAGGCCTTATATGGGAAAACCCTGTAAATGGAAGTTTTCTCTCATGTTTTTAGGGGTCTAGTGTTAACTTTAGCATTTTCTTATGTGTTGTTAGTGAGAAATTATGGTATCTCTTGCATCATTTTATGTGCCTTCTTCTAAAGTTACCCAACTATGAAACCTAGGGTTAGGGAGATTGTACACCTAGTATTGTGAAGACTTTAGAAAGTTGTAATTATTCATGGTTAGTATTGTTTGTTCCCTCAACACTCCTCTTAGGTCAAGGGGTGTAGTGTAGTAGTATCCTTCCACTTATGTGATGTCACATTATGACAAGATGTCTTGGAAAGGGTGAGGTTATTTGGAAGTGACCCATTGTCATTCCAATTAGTGGAGAGTATATGCCTCTTAGTTAGGAAACCTCTTGTGAAGGTTTTCCTTAATATTTTGGGTTGTTTAGTCTATTTGGGCATGGATTGGAGCTTGATGATTCATTCATCCTATCTTGATGTGGTGTTAGGAGAGAGAATGATTATGGTTTAGTAACAAATCATCATGTAGGTGTTGTCCTATCTCTCTTTCATATATTCATCATGGTGAATTTATATAACAAGTGGTTATTCTTTTATTGTTTCCACCTTGCGTATGTAGTGGTGAGGTTGTTTTTATATGTTTTTCATTTTGTCATTTTCATGTGACAATTGTGTGCACATTGTTGTGCAAGTGCAAATTATCATTGTTGTATTATTGATGTTGTTTTCATTGTTTCAAAAAAAAGTTATTTCATTAGGTTTTTTTCTAAGCATGTTTGGCTGGGGCATAACATGAATGTTGAACCTTATTTGACATAACAAGTTGAATGATAAACCCTAGAGCCCTAATGATCAATGTTAAACCTTTAGACTAGAACCTTCTAACTCAAACATTAAGCTTTAAGACATAAGATGAAAGTTATAATTGGTGAGTAAAATTTGAAACAAAAGCCTTAAATGAACTTGAGTGTTAATAATGTATATATTGAACATTCTAATAAAAAAATGAACCTCAAATGTGAATCCTAATAACTAAACTATAAATACATTGTGTAGTCAATGGAAATCGATGCTCCCCACCTTTGAGGCATAAACACAAGGATAGGGATCCTATTTCACATTTGCTGCACTCAAGGACACCTTAGAGATATCAATCCAACGAAGAATGAAGACAAAGATTTGACAATAAGGTATCCTAGGATATGATTTCAGATTAAAAGAGGGGTTCACCACTAAGTTTAAAATTGGAAAAGACAATGCAATTCAAGATGAAATGAAAAACCCTAGTTTGATGCAAAATTGAACTAGATGACTTGGAAATGCAAGAAGAACAAAATAGAAAGCTACAAAACATGATGTGTGCACCTAGAATCTGGAGAGAGATGGAATGAAGATTTGAAATTATGAAATTATTACTTTTTAGGCTTGGTGGGATTCATTCACCATTCTGGGCAAATCAATCCCAGATAAGGGTTTTTGTACAGGAATAGGTTTTTCGGAAAAGGGTATTCAAAACTGCAAAAATATAAAATTTACCCAAAATGGGACTCATTCACCAATCTTGACAAATGAATCCACTTAGGGTTTTCTGAAACTTGAAGATCTAAATTCGATCTTTAATCTCTGCTCTTCCCATTCCTCTTGATTTCCAGATCTAAAACTACCAATTTCAGGCATGTAGGTGACTTTTTGTGAAGATGATGACCTAACAAATAGGGAATCACTCCAATAAGCTTGTAACTTATTCTTCCATGATCTCCAAGCCTTCAAAGCACCTAGATCTGCAATCACACAAAGAGAGAGAAAATGTCGATTGTTAGGGAATAGGGGTTTGCCTTGGTCAAACCCCTTTTAGGTAATTAAACCAAATGATGAAATAAGATAATGAAGCATGAACATGAAGTAATGCAATTAGAACCTTTCCATGATGATGGATCTTGAATTGTTGCAACAATTGATGAAGAATCTTGTTCTTGAATGCCTTAGAAATGATCTTGGAAGCTATCTTGATGGCCTTGTGATGAATTGAAATGCTTAACTCTTGCTTGCCTGACTTGAAAAATTGAATACATGATGTTGCTTGGATGAAATGAGGATTTGAAAGCTTGTTTATAAATGCAATTCACCTAATAACCTGTATTTGATCCTATAGGCTGACATAGGAGAAATTTGAATTAAAACCCACTTTTCTCACTCAAAGCCTTAAAAATAGGCCAAATGGGACTCATTTTCCATCCTGGGCCAATGATGGTGAATGAGTCCCACTTGTATGGGACTCATTCACCCAAGGTGGCGAATGGGTCCTATAGGGGCTATTCTTCATGCTAAAGTGTTGGGGAGTGAAGAATTTTGGTTTTTATGTTGATATTGTCAGGTTTTTGATTAAATTATGCCTTGGGATGCACAATATAGGGTCATAGGGGCATATTAATGATGATATTAAGGTCATAAATTTAAGAGGGCCTAAAATCCAATGCAAAAGTGTAAATAAATACACATTACAACACTAAATTAAGGAAAAATTGAGTCTGTTTAGCTTAGAAGGGCCCTAAATCCCATGCAAATGTGTAGACCACATTACAACACTAGATTAGGTCCACTTGATTTATAATTCTCCCAAATTTAATGTGAATATGTAAATAAATACATTTTACAACATTAAATTAGGATAGAGTTAAGTGAATTTAGCTTAAAAAGGGCCAAAGACCTAATGTGGATGTGTAAAAAAGTTCACAACACTATATCAAGGTGGCATTAGGTCCAATTTGTCATTAATTATTCATGAATTAAGCAAGGAAAAGGTGTACCATTTTGGTGACTCCATTTAGCCCTCACTTTAGTGAGAGGATGAACTTGCTTCAAATTTGCACTAAAGTAGACATTTAAGAGGGGTCTGAGTGTACAAATGTAGATGGTCTAGGATAACAAAGATTGAGGAGGCGGTCAAGCCCCCAAGATCCAAGATCCTAAGTCAAACCAACATAATCATCAAAGGACACACACAAGCTGTATAATATGTAGAAAGACAAGATACACGATCATGCAATGTCAATAATTGGAAGAAAGAAGAAAAATAAGAAAAAATAAAAAGGTGGATCAAACTTTGACCATTTGTCCAACATGATGTGGATTAGATCTAGGCTGTTTGTCCAAAAAAAAATACATACTCACTCTGACAGACATGCAAGTGGCTATGGGGAAAGTCATACCTTAGATTGGGCTTCTCGCTCAAACCATACCAAAGTTATACCTCCTGATAACTATGACTCTTGGTGCCATGCAAAAATGATCCTCAAGCTCCATGAGGCAAGCAAAATTCATATGCTTGAAACTCATAGACATTGTAAATGCAAAATAGTGTAAGATTTGTTCAAAGGGATTTTGCTTAATTCATGCAAGGTCTCTTCCTAGGGAACATCATGCCTAATGTCTCCAAGAGAGGACAAGTCAAAGAAATATCACACTCTTGGAGGAAATCAAGCCCAATGACACCACCAAGAAAAGGACACATCAAAAGAAGAAATAAATCACATAGTGAAGCATGAGTGTCAATGTATGTCCCCAATTTAAAGCAGTTGCTAACATTGTTACTATGAGAAATTTATTTAAAGTAGAAGATATGATAGCTTACTCGAAAATCCCTATGCCAAGTCATATGTTTCCTATAAGCTAGATCATGAATAAGTATGTCACATGCGAGCCAACTTAAGGCATGTCATCCACATCCCAAGCTTGCTCTTATATATACATGAAAGGTGATCAACTAGTCGAAAGAGGCAACGACAAGTGACATACGAGGACAAGGCTAACTAACCCATTGCCCCCACTTAGTGAAGGAAAAGGGTGAGCTGAATAGGATAAAAATAAGTATAAGTTAGAGGAATTAGGTGCTTCAACACAAGGAAGAGCGCCACACTCCTTGAGATGTTGAATTTTGTTGTTTAAAGCCTTACATTCATTAGTAGAATGACTATGAACTCTATGATATGCACAAAATGAAGTCTTGTAGTAAAATTTCTTTCAGGTTTTTGGAGAGAAAGATATCAAGCAATCCTGGAGGAGTCTCAACAAGATATTCTCTTGATCAATAGAAGATGTTCCTTTCTTATGCGGAAAAGATATCTCTTGCTTAGTGCAAGATATCATACCTACACAAGACTCTTTAGATTGCGAGATTTTGTTCTCTCCTTTATAGGAGTGTGTAAAATCTAATGAACTCAAATCATTAGTGTTTTACGTGATGAAATTGACATTAAGCATTCAAATTTCTCTATCTCTTTCATTTCTTTCAAAGAATCTTTTGTATAAGTCTTGATATTAAGTGGAGGCTTGTTTATTTCTATCAATGGACAATAACCAAGACCATGAGTCATTTCTCACGTGTTATGCTCTATAGGGTTGCAGATAACTTACTCTCTAGCACCACATCATTTTCCACTATAGCCAAGTTGTTTCATAAGTTCATAACCTTTTCCATAAATCTTTTTCATTACTTTTGGATTTGGTGGTTGTTCGTAATCAACTTCGTCAAAGGTTGTGTAATTTATTGTTTTTTGTTCTAAAGTGGTTGAGGTGGATTCTTTCGAAGGGTCTTTCAAATTTTGTGTTGACATTACCGTTGTTCCTTTTCCCTTTTCAGAGTCTTTGTGTATGATCTTGTATTCTCCCATGAATCTTGGTGTGAAATTCAATGATCCCAAATCATCGATTGATATCGTTGTGAAGGGTTTAGGACATCTAGATTTTTGTTGTCCTTGCATGGGTTCTACTTGTGTAGTTGGTGTCAATGTGTTTAAATGATACTCTTTGTTTTTCTCAATGTTCAAACAATTGTTTGGTTCAGGGTTAGCTTCAAGTGTGTACACTTTGTTGTTGTAGACATACTTCATTTTATGATAAAGAGTGGAAGACACACCATTCATTTCATGAATCCATGGCCTGCCTAAAATAATATTATATGAAATATCATGTGGCATAACATGGATCAGTGTTTTTGATGTGGCATTTCCAGCTGTAATAAGCAAAATGATCACACTGAGTGGTTTCTTTCCTACACTGTCAAATCCACTAATAGATAAAGAGGCAGGTTGAATGTTTGATTTTTCAATGCCAAGCCTATCCAAAAGGATCACACTACATATGTTAAGGCCTGAGCCATTGTCAACAAGGGTTCACTTTATCCCTTTTCTTTTGTATTGAGATAATATTATGAATGTTGGATGTTGCTGTTATGTGGTTGTCATTGATGTCAAAACTATTGGCATTAATGTCATTAAAGGCTGTATATGTCAAGGATATTGAGAAAATTGTAATAAAACAAGTTGTAGGTTGTCAATGGTGAAGTGAAGTTCAAGATGTTGGCTAGCTTAGTATGTTGATGATCAGAGGTTGTGGATTAAAGGGTTTGTTTTCGAGTATATCTAGTTTATCCACATTAAGTTTCAGAGATCTGTATAAAGATTTGATCGAGTTATGAGTATCTATGTTTTGACAATTTTTTTGTTGCTTCAGTTGGTGTTCTTGAAAGAAGATGCTGAGATTCTAGTAAGTTGAATTGTTGTGGATGCTTCTATGGTGATTCATGATGCTTGTGGATGTTTCTAGATCATTCTCTATCTGTGTTGCACGTCTGCATTGATTGTTGTACTCGCGATTGGTGATTTTCTCTTGCATGTTCATGTTTTTCATGTTCATGGCCAACTAAGTGATTGTAACTTGTTGTGTCCATCTTTGAGGCATAATTTTTGAAGGTTTTTCGTGTTAGAGGATGTTTTTTTGGGTCTTCATTATTTTGTGGCCGACATTGGTTGATTCACATTGATAGTTGTTATTGATTTGGGCTGATAGTTTGTATATGTTTTATTATTTTGTTGAAGCCGACATGGAGATGATATTATTCTTATTTGTGGATATATATGTTCGATTGTTTATTCCATTTTAAGGTGTGGTGTGTATGAGATGTGCGAATAATGTCATAATCATTTGAAGGTAGAAGCATAGTGTGAAGAAGAGTGAGCAGAGTGTTCATGTGCTTAACCAGAATTGTAATTAGGCATTAGCAGATGCTATTTTCTCAGTTCAAAATATTGTAGATGTAATCCGAATGTTTCTGTAAGACAACATGTATTCCTTTGGGCAGTAAGCTTTGTTGTATTTGAGTAGTGAGCTCTAGGCAGTGTGCCTGAATGCACGTGCATTCCCATTTATTATTCTTTATACTTTTAACAAGGTATAATCTTGTGGACTAACCTACACCATGGTTTTTCCCCTAACAAGGTTTCCACGTAAAAAATCTTGGTGTTATGTGTGTTTCTGATGTGTTGATGATTTATGCTTTCATGGTTACTCATTAGATATATGAGAACACGTAGAATAAGTTTAATAAGTTTAAATTTATGTGACAATTGATTCACCCCCCTCTCTCAGTTGTCTTCCCTTGTGTTTCCAACAATTGGTATCAGAGCAGGTTCCTTGGAAGAAGTTTAATATCTTGAGGTGATCCGGGATGGCAACATATAAGAAGGATAGCCCGAGATTTGATGGAACAAATTATTCTCTGTGGAAGACTCAAATGGAGTGTCATCTAAGATGCATTGGTGAACCCTATTGGAACATTACAAGGGATAGGTATGTTATCCCACATAATGGTCCTTCTACTGCTATTGAGATTAAGGATGCCAAGTACAATATCAGGGCTAAAGAAGCATTGTTGAGTGCTATGATTGATTCCAAGATGACAAATGTAATGGATCTGAAGACTGCTTATGAGATCTGGAAGAAGTTGGAAACTTTGTATGAAGGTGATGCACATGTGAAGATTGCTAAGCTGCAAAGTATGAAAGGGAAATATGAAATGTTGAGAATGGGTGATGATGAGAACATTACTTCTTTTATGTAGAGAGTGAATGAACTTGTGTGTAGTATCAGATGTGCTGGTGGAACATTGGAAGAATCAAAGATTGTTGCTAAAGTGCTCCTTGCCTGCTGCATACAAAGCCAAAGCTACAACTATTGAGGAGAGCCAGGATGTGACAAATGTAACCAGAGACATGTTGATTGATAAGCTTACTGCTTTTGAGTTAAGTGAATTTGGTGATGCTCTTCCTAAGGCATAATCTGCATTCAAGGATACTATCTCTAGAAAGGATAAGAAAAGATATGATCTGGGTGAAAGTTCTAGAAAAATGTTCAAGTATGAGGAGGAAATGAGAGAGATTGAAGAAGAGAGAAAAATAGACGAGCTTGAAGCACTAATTGTTAAAAGGGAAGCCAGAGGAGAAGGTAAGTATAAAGGGAAATTTCCTATTAAATGTTTTCTTGCAATAAGATTGGTCATTTTTCTTCAAGGTGTCCAAAAAGAGTTCCTAAGCCAAGACCTAACAAGCCTAGATTCCAAAGAAAGTGTTATTATGCTGATGAAGGTGTGACAGATGACAAATTTGATAAAGGGAATGCAAGTGAGGACGAATGGGTATTTATTGCTATCAAGAAAAATGATCCAGTGCCTACTAAATTTTCTAGTTGCACAAATGTGGAGAAAGCTCTAGTGGCCATAGTTGAAGAAAAAGATGAATGGGTGATTGACATGGATTCTCTCATCACATGACGGGTAATAAAAGTAAATTTGTGAGCTTGGAAAAGTATGATAGTGGTGTTGTAAGATTTGGTGATGACAAAGCTGGTGTAATCCATGGTAGAGGATCCATTTCTCTTGATGGTAGGCATAATAATGATGATGTTCTATATGTGGAAGGTTTGAAGCATAATCTCTTAAGTGTTGGACAGATGGCTGACAAGGGATACAATCTTCAATTCAAGAATGGAAAGTGTAGAATATTGGGGAGTTCTAGAAATGTGATTGCATCTAGTACAAAAACAAAAGGTAATATCTTTCACCTGAATGCTGCTAGTAAAAGTTGTCTGATTGCTCAAGTTGATGAAAGTTGGTTGTGGTATAGGAGAATGTGTCATGTAAACTTTGATAATATTGTCAAGATAAGTTCTACTCAGGCTGTGAGAGATCTTCCTAAGTTGATAAAACCTACTAATACCATATGCAAGGAATGCCAGTTAGAGAAGCAAACTAGAATTTCATTTCGAAGTAAACAACATTGTTCAAATGAAGTGTTGGAGCTTGTGCATACTGACTTGTGTGGTCCTTCTAGAGTTAGAAGTTTACAAGGATACAAGTATTTCATGTTACTCATTGATGATTATTCTAGAATGATGTGGGTTACTTTCTTAAGGGAAAAATCTGAAGCTTTGGAGAAATTCAAGTTTTTTAAGGCTATGGTTGAGACAGAGACAGGTCTAAAGATTAAATGTTTGAGATCATATTATAGAGGTGGTGAATTCACTTCCAGTGAGTTTAATTCCTTTTGTGAAGAGCATGGAATAAAGAGACAATTATCTGCACTGCGGACTCCTCAACAAAATGGAGTTGTGGAAAGGAAGAATAGGACAATTGAAGAAGCTTCTAGGACTATGATGCTCGAAGGAAATGTTCCTCATATCTACTAGAGAGAAGCTATGAGTATTGTTGTTTACACTCTCAACCAGGTACAAGTCAAAGGTGATACCAGTAAGACTCATTATGAGCTATGGTATGTTCATAAGCCTATTGTTAGATACTTCAAAATATTTGGGAGTAAATGATTTATCAAAAGAGATGAAAATATAGGAAAATTTGATGCTAGAAGTGATGAAGGAATTTTTCTTCGTTATTCTACTAAAAGCAAGGCAGGCCTACCAGTGCTACAATAAGATATTGAGGAAAATGGTTGAAAGTGCTAATGTCAAGGTTGATGAAGACATAACTAGACCATCCAGAACCCGTGGATATGATTTAGACAATCAAAATGACAATTCAAATAAAGGAAAGAAATTTCAGACTCAAAATCAGGTTTAGATCATTCTGGTGAATCAGGAAAATCAAGAGGAAGGAACTAGTGAAAGTGCAGAAGTGAGATCACAAGAGCTTGAAGTTCAAGAACATCCTAAGACTCCAAGGTATGTAAGACTAAATCATCCAGAAGATCAGATTATTGGTGATAAGAACAAAGGTGTTCAAACTAGGAGAAGAATTGTAGAAGAATATTGTTTGATTTAAAAGACTGAACCTAATAGTGTCAATGAAGCATGCAAAGATGAACATTGGGTGGAAGCAATGAAAGAAGAACTATTGTAGATTGAGAAGAATGATACATGGATTCTTGTTCCTAGATAGGGTCTAAGGAAAAAAATGTAATTGGAACTAAATGGGTCTTTAGAAACAAATTGAATGAGCAAGGTGAAGTTCTTAGAAACAAAGCAAGACTAGTGTGTAAAGGATATTCTCAGATGGAAGGAATTGAATTTGAAGAAATTTTTTCCCCTGTTGCCAGGATTGAAGCTGTGAGACTATTTCTTGCTTACGTTGCTTACAAAAAATACAAGGTTTATCAGATGGATGTCAAGTCAACATTTCTAAATGGTGAACTCGAAGAAGAAGTGTATGTTGAGAAACCTGATGGATATCAATTGATTGATCAGGGATATATGGTTTGTTGATTGAAGAAATCATTGTATGGACTCAAGCAAGCCTCAAAAGCTTGGTATGCCAGATTGGAAAAGTATTTGTTGAAGCTTGGATTTAATAAAGGTATTACTGATAGTAATTTATATTTCAAGATTGATCATGATAAATATTTGATTGTTGAAGTCTTTGTTGATAATATCATTTTTGGAGGAGATGATAGTTTGTGCCTGAAGTTTAATGATGAGATGCAGAGTGAGTTTGAGATGTCTATGATTGGAGAGATGAAATTATTTTTGGGATTGCAAATCACTCAATTAAATAAAGGGATCTTTATATCTTAGTCCAAGTATGTGAAAACATTTCTAAAGAAGTTTGGTTTGGAAGATTCAAAGCCGGTTGGTACACCTATGGTGACCGGATGTAAGTTGACACAAGATGATGATTCTCTAAAAGCAAATAAGACTAGATACATATTGATGATTGGTGGATTTCTTTATTTGACTCAAACTAGACTTGATGTCATGAATTTTGTATGCATTATTGCAAGATTTCAAACTGATCCTAAGGAATCTCATGTGATCCCTGTGAAGAGGATTTTAAGATACTTGAAGGGCATAGTTGATTTTGGGCTATGGTATCATAAAGATGATAACCTCACTTTGAGTGCTTTTACTGATGTTGATTGGGTAGGAGATGTGAATGACATAAAAGTACTAGTGGTGGTGCATTTTTCTTGGGAAAAAAGCTAATTTCATGGTTAAGTAAGAAGCAAAATGCCATTTCTTTATCTACTGCAGAGGCAAAATACATTGCTACTACTAGCATTTGTACTCAAGTATTATGGATAAAGAAAATGTTGAAAGATATTAGAGTTGTGTATGGTGAACCTATTGTATATTATGTGATAATTCAAGTGCAATTAACATTTCTAAGAATCTGGTGTTGCATTAAAAAACCAAGCATATATAGATATCAAGTTTCACTTTTTGAGAGAGAAGGTGAATGAAAAGGAAGTCAGATTGGAGTATGTGCCTGCAAGGTGATCCCACAATAGTGGTTTACAATTTTTGGCCAAACTAGACATTGAAATATTTTTTTTTTACTAAATCTTCACTTTCGGGCACCTATAGTGGCTAAATTGTGAGGAATTTGAAGATGATGCAAACTAGAGTTTCATGACATTTTGTCTATAGATTCTAAATATATTTTTTTCAAAATTTTTGGAATCAGATTACACTTCTTTTTCCATCTCCCTCAATTTTTTTTTTTCTTCAGAAAACAACATTTTAAAAAGTGACGCTCATCGTATAACACATAATTTTTTTCCATGAAGGATAAAATTCTAATTCTTTCAATTTAGATTTGTAACTTTCACGATGTCAGTGCTTCACTTGGTTAGATAGTTTTTATTGAATATTTTTCTATAATCAAGTTTTGAAGTCAAACAAATTATAATTTAGACATAGTAGCATTTGTATAACAACGTAACTATTTTTGTATATCAATTTTTTTTATAATATTCTATTTTTCCACATATGCAGAATAGAGCTTGATTTTAGCCAAAAACCTACATTCACAAGAATAAAAATAAATATAATAATGAAATTAAATTTAATTAAAATTATACTTTTTTGGAAGCTTATAATAAGGACTACATAGTTACAAAAAAATAAATTTTAAATGAATTCATTTGATTCCCCAAAACATAAATCAAATGTGGTTTTTTATCAACATTTTGATAGGTGTAAAGGAGACTCTCTTATTGGTATGGTTTAAAACTAGCTGGGTTCTATCCAAGGGGGATTGGTCTAAGGTGGTTTGATCAAAACCTATTCAATTGGAATCCTTTAAATGGAACTTTTCAAGGCATAAATCATTATATTTTCTAAAAATATGTGATTTCAACAAAAATCAAGATCTCCTAGAAAGTGTAAACCACTATTGTGATAGCACCTCCCATAAGGAATAAATTGCGAGACATCTTTGCAAGCCTTTCCTAAGGATACTTTTTGAGTATCTTAGAGGAAGCTAAGGTAATTAACCCTCCTAATTAGAATTAAGATGCATTGACTTGCATCATTTTGTACATTTCATAGTCATGTCTTGGTCCAGATTGATGTTTTGGTGGCTGCTACTCAAGGGGAGTAGTCAGATGTTTAGAAATGTTGTTCAGAGCTTGTATGGAGAAAGATGCACATTATCTTTGTCATATTGTTGTATGTTGCTGATATGTATCTTTTCCATTGATGTCAAAGAAGAGTCATGTGAAAAATTTCTTTGGGAAGAAGACTCATGTGAAGAGTTGAGGAAAAAGTCAAAACCTAGGGGAGAAAGTGCTAAGAGAAAGTGTCATTGATGATGTTTTTCACATCATGTGTTCCCATGAATTCCAAATGGGGAGATTGTTGGATATTGGTGATATGTCATTGTCATTGATGTCAACAATATTATCATTAATGTATTTAAGACTATATATGTCAAGGATATTGAGAAAATTGTAATAAAACAGGATTGCAGTTCTCAATGGTGAGTAAAGTTCACAATGTTGGCTAGCTCGGTATGTTGATCAAAGGTTGTGGATTAAAGGTTTTTTTGAGTTATATCTAGTTTATCCATGTTAAGTTTCGAGAGAGATCTACGCAAAGATTTGATTGAGTTATGAGTATACGTGATACGACATTTTGTTGCTTCAGTTGGTGTTCCTAAAGAGATGATGCAATTCTAGTAAGTTGAATTGTTGCAAATGCTTCTGTGGTGATTCATGATGCTTGCAGATGTTTCTAGATCATTCTCTATCTATGTTGCATGTGTGCATTGATCGTTTTGCTCACGATTGGTTATTTTCTCTTGCGTGTTCATGTTTTTCATGTTGTAGCTGACTAAGTGATTGTAACGTGTTGTGGATCTTCGAGGCATAATTTTTGAAGGTGGTTCAAGTTCAAGGATGTTTTTTTTTGTCTTCATTATGTTGTGGTCGACATTGGTTGATTCACATTGATAATTGTTATTGATTTGGGCTGACAATTTGTATATGTTTTATTATTTTGTTGAAGTCTACATGGAGATGCTATTATTCTTAGTTGCAGATATATATGTTCAATTGCTTATTCCATTTGAAGGTGTGGTGTGTATGAGATGTGAAAATAATGTCTTAATCATTCGAAGGTAGAAGCAGAGCATGAAGAAGAGTGAGCAGAGTGTGAAGAAGTGTTCATGTGCTTAATCGAAATTGTAACCAAGTATTAGCAGATGCTATTTTCTCAGTTCAAAAAATTGCGGATGTAATCCAAATGTTTCTATAAGACAGTGTGTCTTCCTTTGGGCAGTAAACCTTGTTGTATTTGAACAGTGAGCTCTAGGTAGTGTGCCTTAATTCATGTGCATATTCCCATTTATTATTCTTTATACTTTTAACAAGGTATAATCTTGTGGACTAACCTCCACCATGGTTTTTCCCGTAATAGGGTTTCCACGTAAAAAATCTTGGTGTTATGTGTGTTTCTGATGTGTTGATGATTTATGCTTTCATGGTTATTAATCAGATCTGGGAACAAGTTGAATAATTTTAATAAGTTTAAATTTATGTTACAATTGATTCACCCCCCTCTTAGTTGTTTTCCCTTGTGTTTCCAACAATGAAAGCTTCATTTTGCTTTTGCACTTCCAAATGCGGGAGTTCACTTTGGTGGAAAATAATGTCGGCATTTATTCCTTGAATCATGGTTGCTATGTCATTTAGTTGTGCATTAGAAGGGATAGAAAATTGTTGCAAAGTACTTCGAAGCATAGTGTGATAGTTAGGTGAATTCTAAATCAAGTCCCAGAGGGATATATTTGTGGGAGTATTCTTAAGTTGTTCAACAAGATCATACTCCTTCCCATTATGTAAAGTTAAATGGGGAGCACTAGGAAAAATGGGATTAGGCAAAGGGAGGGATGTTGAAGTTGTTTGTGTTGGTTGTAGATTGTTTCTAGTGTTATGTGTATGAGCAACGATATTATGACTTGGGTGTTGCAAAACATTGTTCTTAGGTGGGTAAAGGATGAGTTCAAGTTTGTTTCTTGTGTGATGGTGGGTAAAGAATTAGAGGATTCTTAGGATGTCCCACGAGGTATGTATGAGGTCCATTGATCGAGGGGGATCTAATAGACACTTGCACATTCATAACCTCAGCGGTCTTAGTTTGATGTATCTCTAATAAAGGGAAATCTAGAAACACCTATTTGTCATCACCTAAGGAAGCCACCTTATTATTGTTGTCATTTTCTCCCACCATGATATTCTCCCTAGGAGGAGAGTTGTTAAGAGAACTACAAACCAAATGTTCTTGACATTCAGAGGTTGGTTCTTCCAAAATGATTTCATCCCAAGTAGGGGAATGATCAATGGCTGAATTGTCTTGTTTATCAATAGTGGGGATACTAGGAGAAGGCTCTATTTGTTTGTCATTTTTTTCCAAGGTCTCATTCTCTTGTGCCATATTATCTACCCTAGTAGGAGAGCTTGTAAGATGTTCATCACATTCCATGGTTAGATTTTGTAAAGTAGCTTCTTCACTAGTAGGGGAGGCATCAAGAGAAGGACAACTATGATTTTAATGCTTACCAAATAGATCTTCCCAAATGGTAGGGGAATTAGGGAAGGGAGGAGCAAGATTCTCATGACCAGGTCAATAGGTGCATCTTCTAACACTAACCATCCTTTTCACATCGAGGAGGGATAGTAGGAGAAGGGAAATTGTGATTGTCATGGTCATCTATGATATCGTCTTTGGCTAAAAAATTTTCAGAAGCAAGGGATGAGTGGAGATTAGGTAAGGTGACGCTTAGAAATTTTTCTAAGATCTCATCTTCTTGTTTTCTAATATCTTCCAAAGGGGGAGGAGGAGAGGGACAATCAAGAATCTCAATGTTTGTATCTTCTTTCAACAAGATACCCTCATTACTAATAGTATAGGTATTGGAAGAATAACAGGTATGATTCTTATGATTTTCTACACTTGCATCCTCTCGTGTTATGAAATTCTTACAAATCTGGTAGATACTAGGAGGTTATCCAACATGCTTATCAAAGGTTTTACTTTGCTTTCCTAGATTATGCCCATGAATAGAGAAAATAGAATCACACAAGCCATTTGATATTCTAGAAACACTAAATTCTTGAAAAGAGTACATGCTTTAACATGAGAAAGTAAATAAAGTGAAATTCGATGACCTAAGTGAAATGTTTAAATGCAATTTTTCAGATTTGAAACTATGCAATGATCTAAAATGAGATGTTATAAATTGTAAATTGGAATTAATCAATGCATAGGCCATTTTCTTTAAGCTAGATTTAGTGAAATGTATGTAACAAAAGTCCACCCACTGAAATAGATAGTTAATGGCATCAACAAAGTGAAAAAAATAAGGTTGCAGTGCTATAAGGTAGTTTCAGTGGTGTGAAAGGACAGTTCACCCAAGGTGGCAAATGAGTCCCAATGGGATTTTTTTTCAAAATTTTTAGAAATTTTTAATTGTTTTTAATGTTTCTTATGTTGTATGACCTAAAGACTAAATGCAAATGTAGATTTTGAATGATTTTCAATGAACTTAAATACAAAAATTCAAGCTATATGAGCTTTCACTGATGCAAAATTTGAAACCCTAGAATGCAAGCTAACTAATGCAAATCCTAATGCAATGTTAATGAAAGCTAGATCTAGGATGATGATGGAATCCAAATCAGAAAAGAAGGTGTTCTAAATGTAGGCTCACCAAAATTTTCTCAATGGAAATGGATGCTCCCCACCTTTGAGGCATAAGCACAAGGATAGGGATCCCATTTCACACTTGCTACACTCAAGGACACCTTAGATATCTTAATCCAACAAAGAATGGAGAGAGAGATATAGAAATAACGTATCCTAGGATATGATTTCAGATTACAAGAGGGATTCACCACCAAGTTTAAACTTGGAAAAGACAATGAAATGAAAGATGAAATGCAAAACCCTAGTTTGATGCAAAATTGAACTAGATGATTTGGAATGCAAGAAGAACAAAACAAAAAGCTACAAAACAGGATGTGTGCACCTGGAATCTAGAGAGAGATGGAATGAAGCTTTGAAATCCTACAATTTTTGCTTTTTAGTCATGGTGGGACTCATTTTCCATTCTGGGTGAATCAGTCCCAGATCAGGGTTTCTATACAGGAACATGTTTTTCGGAAAAGGTTATCCAAAACCGCAAAATCTCAAAATTGACCCAAAATGGGACTCATTTTCCAATCTTGGTGAATGAGTCCACTTAAGGTTTTCTAAAACTTGAAGATCTGAATCTAGTCTTTAATGTTTGCTCTTCCCGTTCCTCTTAATTTTTAGATATGAAATTGTAATTTGGTAGATGGGTGACTTTTTGTGAAGAATGACCTGATGAGGAATCCTCCAATATTGTAACCTATTCTTCCATGATCTCAAGCCTTCGAAATTTCGTTTTCAACCATAGAAGAGAGAGAGAGAGAGAGAGAGAGAGAGAGAGAGAGAGAGAGAGAGAGAGAGAGAGAGAGAGAGAGAGAGAGAGAATGTTCATTGTTAAAGATAGGGGTTTTCCTTGGTTAAACCCATTTCCCAGGTAGTAAACCAAATGATGAAATAAGATAATGAATCATGAACATGAAGTAATGCAATTAGAACCTTTCCATGATGATGGATCTTGAATTGTTGCAACAATTGATGAATAATCTTGCTCTTGAATGCCTTAGAAATGATCTTGGAAGCTATCTTGATGGCCTTGTGAAGACTTGAAATACTTAAATCTTACTTGCTTGACTTGACAACTTGAATACATGATGTTGCTTGGATGAAATGAGGATTTTAAAGCTTGTTTATATAGGAAATTCACCTAATAACCCATGTATTTGATCCCAAAGGATGACATAGGAGAAATTCGAATTAAAAACCCACTTTTCCTACTCAAAGCCTTAAAAATAGGCTAAATGGGACTCATTCTCCATCTTGGGTTAATGGGTTCCATATGGGCTATTTTTCATGCTAAAGTGTCGGGGAGTGAAGAATTTTAGTTTTTATGTTGATATTGTTCTGTTTTTGATTAAATATGCCTTCGGATGTAAAATATAGGGTAATAGGGGCCTATTAATGATGATATTAAGGTCATAAATGTAAGAGGGCCAAAAATCTAATGTGAAAGTGTAAATAAATACACTTTACAACACTAAATTAAGGAAAAAATGAGTCTGTTTAGCTTAGAAGGGCCCTAATTCCCATGTGAATGTGTAGAACACATTATGTAACACTAGATTAGGTCCATTTGATTTACAAGCATCCCAAATTTAATGTGAATATGTAAATAAATACATTTTACAACATTAAATTAGGACATAGTTAAGTGAATTTAGCTTAAAAAGGGCCCAAGACCTAATGTGGATGTGTAAAACACTTCACTAAACTAGATCAAGGTGACATTTGTTAGGAAAAAATAGTGCATCTTAGAGAAATCTCTAAGAACAGTAGTGCCTTCGGTAACTTTCATTCCGATTAGGTTGCCTCAAAGACACGTACAACTATGTCCTAAAGCGGAAACATACACAATTTATTTCCCACATTGATCCTTCTGAGAGAGGCACATGTAAATTCAACAACATGCATTAACATATTCTACAACAAGAACCAACAGACATGAAAGATGAGACAAAAACCAAAACAAACAGATTTATGTGGGGAAAATCATTTCGGATAAAAAACCCCACACTCGAAAGATCAAGCCATTGTATTATTCAACAATAAACGATTACAATACAATTTTAGGCTCATAGCCTTTTCAGAGATTACATCTTGTTCATTCTAGATACAACTGGTAGCAACAAATCACTCAGTACACAGGAGAGAGTTCAGAAGCATAACCCTGCCTCTGCTTTAGCCTCATGGCCTCGACCTTTCAACTAGCCACTCGACCCTCTCTCTTCTTCTCTTCGGCCTTCAGACCAGAACGTCCAATGCATACATATATGCATTCATTCTCAACAGGCTCTATGAAACGGTTCATTTCCAACTATTGGACAACAATCTTCATCTCAACATCATTATCATCGAAGATGTTTCCATTTCCTCATGTAGAGTTTTCCCTTCCACACAGAAACAGTTGCAATGGTCTCACAACAAATGGTTCACATTATGCTCTCTCTATGATTTGTCCAAATCACACCATGTCAGACAGTATTCACTTGGTCAAGAGCGTTCAACCTGTGTCACATGTCGGTGAGACACTAATCGTGTCTCCCTGATGCCATAGAGCCCATATCGTCATTATTGCCAAGAGTCTTCACTATCGACAAGACATTATATCAAGTTCACAAGCTATCGCTCAGACTTCCTCTTGTCACCAAGACATCTTACCAAAGTTCCCAAGTCATATCGACCTCATCATTCTCATCGACAAGACAATCACCATTTTATGAAACATCATACCGAAGTTCAAAAGGTCACTCCGAAATGTCCAACAGTCAGCAAGACTATGATCATTTGCTGAGAGATCATACCGAGCCTTTATGTTATACCAAACACCAAGCAACAGTCAGCAAGACTTATCACTTTTGCTGAGAGGTCATACCGACATCAGGATTCCCATCAGCAAGACAAACACTCTTCACCAAGACATCATACTGATGCTTTCAAGTTACACCGAAGACCACACAACCATCGGCGAGACCATCGCAATTTGCCAAGACTTCATACTAAAGTCTTCAAGTCATGCCAGGAAGAACACTCATCGACAAGACTTACCGCTCTCGCCAAGAAATCCCACCGAGCACTTCGTGTCATCGGCGAGACTCGTCACTTTTTCCAAGACTTCATACCGAAGTCTTCAAGTTATGTCGAGCACCAACAGTCAGCAAGACTTCTAACTTTCGCTGAGAGTTCTTATCGAGGTCACATGAGATACACCAACGAACATAGGTGTATATCTATAGGCAAGACTTCCCTTGTCGGTATGAGACATACCAACCGTCCAAGACTCTCCCTGACACTACTTGTTGCCCAGAGTCACCCCAATATCCAACAGACACCAACCGTCGGCCAGACATCTCTCAATCGCCAGGACTTCATATCGATAGGAGCAAGTCATGCCGATTACCACATCATCCAGACAAACCAAATGTCATGCTAATATCGACAAGACTTCCTATCATCGCCGAGACATCATCTCGACTGTCCAAGGGTATGCTGAAGGTTTCAGATGTCGATCGCCAAGACATTCAGGTCACAGTGATAGTTAGGATCAACTAGTAGGTCGGCTAGACATCTCCATAGTCTCACTGAAATTGCTCACAAGAGGTTTCAGCCTATGGGATTGAGGCACACAATTCCAACAACATTAGGTCCAATTTGTCATTAATTATTCCTAAATTGAGCAAGGAAAAGGTGTACTTTTTCGGTGACTCCACATTGATATTAAATTCTTACAAATAAATATTTGACCTTAAACATTGAATGATGAATCTTGAACCATAAATGAAAAATATTAGACACTATATGTTGAATAACAAAATTCAACCAATAACCCAAATCCCTAAACCTTGATCCTTGAACCCTATACATTAAACCTTAAGCCCTAAGCCGTAAGATGAAAATTTAATTTTAGTGAGTAAAATTTAAAATTAAAACATTAGATTAACCTTGAATGATAAATATTGAATATTGAACAATTATAATTGAAAGGTGAACTTCACATGTTAACCCTAATACCTATATCATTAATGAATTGATTTAAACTCTTAAAAATAAAAGTTGGACCTTAAACATTGAATGGTGAATGCTGAACCCTAAATGCCAAATATTAGACAGGATATCATGAATGATAAACATAAATTTAAATTAATGATTTAAATATTAGACCTTTAGCCTTGAAATTTATATGTTGAAAACTGAGCACTAATCCATAAGAAAATATTCATAGTCAATTAGTAAAACTTGAAAAAAACTTATTGAACATTGAATGCTAAAAAATTAATATTGAATAATTATAATTAAAATTTTAACCTCCAATGTGAACACTAAAACCTAAAAATAAATAAATTGTTATTAAACCCTTTAAAGCAAAAATTAGACCTTAAATAATGAATAATAAATGTTGAACATCAAATGCCAAATATTAAACACTGCATCTTGACTGATTAATCTTTAATTATTAATGATAAATTTTAAACCTTTGACCTTAAACCCTATGCCTTAAACATTGATGCCTAAGGCATAATACCAAAGTTATAATAGATTAGTTATGTAAGATCTTAAATTATTTTTCTAAGAGCAAGAATATTTTTGAGACATTACTTTAGTCATGATTAGTAACGATTGGTATTGATACCACTAGCAAAGATAACCATGCCAACCATTATAATTTTGATGAAGACCTTCCTTTGAAATTATTTTAGGATTACATGAAGAACAAGGATGATATTATCATGTTATTGTTCTTATTTAAGCATTAGGATATAATTTCAATACCTGGACCATTGTCATCTACTGTACAAGCTATTGTAACACTCATGTTTTAGATCTAGAATGCTTAAAAAGACCCAAACTTAGTAAAAATTCTATCATGGTTGTAAGATAAGAATCATAATAGAAAAAAAATATGTTCCTTGGACTAGGAGACTGCCATTTAAACATAAAGGATATAATAAAGTTCATGAAATATTAATATATCTCCAAGGAAAAATCCATAACCTTTGATTGATATAAACACAAATGATTGTCCATTAATGATTATGAGTGATGTATGAATTTACCTTGAAAATAAAAATATTGAATGTACTAAAAATGATAAGGAAAAATATATTTTAACTTCTTTAGGAAATTATTCTACTTGGGTCTCAAAGAAAGATTTATAATAAAAAATTATATGTATGGAACTACCTTTAAAGAAGTAAAAATTATGGATAAATAAAGATATGGTGAGAGAGATTGTAAAATGCCAAACACTCACTAAAGTAAAATTTCTTAAGTTTTGACTGTGTGAGTAAAATAAACTATGTAACAAGCCATTGCAATAAATTTTTTTCCTTTCTTTATTGAGAATATATGAACAAAGATGCTTTACAACATACAATAAGGATTTCCATTCCATTACAATACTTCCCAAAGTACAATATTCCAAGAAAGCACAAAACTACATACATTGCTCCTTCGAGCTTCATAACATAAGATATAGATGGTCCAGGAATCCACCTTTCAAAATTTTGATCTTCTGTTGCCTGTTGAGAAGGAGAAGCATCACTCAAGCACTTTTCCACCAACCACAAAATCATCTGCAGTCCCTTGCACATCTAACAATGATAGATGGCCCTACCCTTCAACGAAGGTATTGGCTGGTTAACCCCATACAAAATACCACTCTGAGCTTAGTGTTGTGCCCTACATGACTAGGATCTATAACCTACACTAGGTACCCCTCATGCATTTAAATGGACACGGTGAACTGATCGTGGAGCCCCAGGCAATCACACTACTTTTTCCAAAGTGTTCTCACTCAGTAAAATCAAGCAATGTTCTACCATTCACTTACACTATAGCAAGCTTGTTTTGACTTAAGGCCATTAAATATATGCTTAGGCAATCCCTCTCCATGGGCAAGCTACTCCCCAAGATAACCTATATTTTTAACAACCTAAGGAAACACAACTCATATTTAGCAAAGTACTAGTTCCCTCCCTTCACTATAAAACACTCCTAGGAGTAACCTACTAGCCATCTAACATATTCAAATATCTCTAGCTATGAGTATCCCTTAAGCTATCTATGTTTAATCATATCTAGTATAATAACAATACCTATGACAAACAATCTCTCCTACCCATGTTTAATCATATCGAGTATAATAACAATACCTATGACAAATAGTATCTCCTATCCATGTTTAATCATATCAAGTATAATAACAATACCTATGAAAAATCGTCTCTCCTATCATGGAGTAATTATAAACATTACACAAAATAGAGTAAACAATTTCCACTTTTCTTTCAAAGCAATCATTACTTTTCCCTATATGCAAGTAACTATAAAAGACTAGTTTAAACATTCAAGAAGAAAATCATTCAACACTAATACAAACAACAAAAGAATATCCTCATGCCTGTGATAAGCTTTCCAACTAACTAGCTATAGTCACACCACTTCCAAATCAACAACTAGCCTGGTATCAATCCTTCAACAAAGAATCAATAACCACTATCTCACAGGTTGGAAAATACTTCTCTCAATAATAATAATAATAATAAAATCTCTCTCATACTTAAGGCTCTCACTCACTTTTCTCGGTAGAATATTACAGATAGAAATGTAGATAAAATGTAGAGATTTGCACAAGGAATAATGCATAGAAGAATGTGTCCAAACAAATGAACTTACTCCTCTATTTATACAACAATCTAGTAACTACTCAGCCTACAGTTTAGGAATGAGTTTTGATAGCAACAAGGATGCACAACAACACATCTATCTCAGCCCAAAGGTGGAAAACATGTAAGCACATACTCAACTTAAACAACTAAAGATCGACTTAGATAAATGATAGCAATTAGAGACCAATTCAAATTCCACATGATAGAATTCGGTTTGCATCTCAAAATGGACATCTATAGGAATAAGGATTCAAAGGTTGGGAGAAAACCTCATTATACATTCTCAAAGATGATGCGATATCCTTCATATCTAAAACAATCAACATCATATTTGCAACACCAGACTTATATCGACTAAGTCATAGTGTGAGTCAATTCATATATTAAATCGATTTGACAAAGTCATTGACAGGTTTACATGCCTTTATAGATGTTGGTTGATACTTAAAAACATGGTAGAAAGAGTTTACTAAGTCCACAGTTTCCACAAAAGATGGTCGACTTATTCTATCTTCATTCATCGACTTAATGTCCACTCAATGCTTTCAGATTATAAACTCTCCTTTCATAGACAACAAGAGTAAAATGCAGATCTAAGAATATAGTCATTACTATCTCATAGTTGGCATTTGATTTAATAATAAATCAACTAATAATCATTGCTTAAGATAGTTGATCACAAAGCAAATATCATTTAAACATATATATAACATATTCGTATATATACTTACACAGGCATATATATATTGGCAGACATAGGTATATATATACATACATACACACATACACACATAGATACATACATATATAAATATATATATATATACATATATATGTACATGTTAGTATATATACATATCTATCATATGTCAATAAAACATGTATATATAATTGATATAAAAATGAATAGATCAAGATAGCAATCACATTGTTATATTAATATATTAGTTGTGTGTATATATATATGTATCGATACATTCGTATGGACATGTCCATTTGCCACCATACACATATATGGATACATATATACATATGAATACATACATATATATATATATATATATTATATACACATTCAATTCCTACACCAAAATCACATACAATTACTATGGTATTGTTAAGATCCTATGAGTGATATATCTATACATATATAGACATGTTGTGAGATCTATCAGATAGTTCCATGCGCATAAGCAACTCGTGCATGAGTGTGCATAGATACGTCTACCTATGTACCCTCATGTACGTTCATGCATATAGTCTATCACCGACATGCATGTGTGTGCGTATACATATTCCTCATATGTTCCACATATCAATAAAAGCATAGTAACAAGGAAAGAACTATCAAGCTCAAACAGAAAAACATCACCCAATAATGCACTCAAAAGTAAACAAGACTCTTACTAATGCAAACATATTGACTAGAGATGACTTACCCACTTCCCACTTAATAACGTCCTTTCTTCTATGGCGATCTTTATTAAATATCTATTCTCACATAGCCACCAATTTAGAATATGTATGCTCATCATCAATTCATTCTTCGCATATAACATTAAATGAGATGACATTCATTCACAAAGCAGTGATAACAAAGTACAAGTACAATTTATTCATCCAATGAATTCACATTACATTCACATTTTACCCTACATAGTAATAGTAAATAGTAATTACACAATTGGGGTGTAATAGAGCTAGAAAGAGATGGAGAGAGAGAGGGAGATATAAAGATAGAGATAGAGAGAAGGATAAATAAAGGGAGGAGAGAAAAAGATAGAAAGAAATAAATAGAGATAAAGAGATAGAGAGGAAAGGATAGAGAGATAGAGATACATAGAGGGGGAGAGGGAGAGAGAGGGAGAGAGAGACATAGAAAGAGATATAAATCTAGATAGAGAGGAAGAGGGAGAGGGAGAGAGATAGACATAGAAGAGATATACATCTAGATGGGGAGGAATGAGAGAGATATAGGGAGAAGAGATAAAGAGAGAGGGTATGAGATAAAGGAGAGAAGGAGAATATGAGGATAGATGGAGATATATGAGAGATAGGAGATGAGAGGAAGAGAGATATTGATAGATAGATAGATAGATAGATAGATAGTGATATAAATAGAGAGGGACAAAGAGGAGGAGAAGGGGAGATAGAGGGATAGAGATAGTGTAATGTCCCCAAATTTGGAGAACCCCTAAATCTGCCCTAATTTATCAATTTCAAATAATCAATCTGGTTTAGGGAATATCTATAACTTGATTGGGTCCTTGCAAGAAAAAAATAGAAAATATTTACAAGATAATATTATATATGAAGGATGGTGCTATCTCTATGGATTAATTTCATCATTTCTCTTTGCAATGTGGTTTATAAATCATTACTTAAATAATTACCAAAGTTAAGCCATGGCTTGGTCTTTGATTTCTAATAAATGAGGAATTGTGGCAGGTAGAAAAATTCTAGATGGGGTTATTATTGCTATTGAGGCTATTCATTCCATTGTAGTCTCTAAGGAAAAAGCTATGTTCATTGAACTTGATATGGAAAAATCCTATGATAGAGTCAAATGGGATTTCTTGTAGAAATTTTTCTTAGCCTTTGGATTTGATAGAGATTGGGTAGATTGGATCATGAGTTGTGTGGCTTCTACTTCCTTCTCGATGCTTATCAATGGGGAACCTTTTGAATTATTTGGTGCTTATAGGGGTCTTCAACAAGGAGATCCTTTGTCCCCTTATTTGTTCACCATTATGGCTGACAGGTTGGGGAGGTTTATCAAGTCCTGTGTTAATCATGGGTTGATTCAAGAGTGGCATTGGGGTAACAATTTACCGCCTCTTTCTCACCTCCAATTTGTTGATGATACTGCTTTAATGGGCATAGCTAGAATTAATGAAGCAGTGAATTCAAGGAAGGCTTTGGATACTTGTTTGGCTGCTTCTAGTCAAAAGATTAGTGATAACAAGTCATCTATTTTATTTTTCAATACTCCTCGGCTTATTCAGGCTAGGATTGCTCAAATTTCAAATCGACACTCTTCCTCTAGTCTATTTGGGGATTCCCCTTACTATGGGTCCTCAACTAAAAGATTTTTGGTAGGATGTCTTGGATAAATTCCATAAGAGGGTTATTCATTAGACTCACAGGTGGCTCTCTACGACAGGTCGTGTGGTCCTGGTCAAATAAGTGGTCCAATCTCTTCCTATTTACTAGTGTTTTGTGTAGGTTGCTCCTGCCAAATTTTTTAGGGATTTTGATGCCCTCACTTGTCAATTCCTTTGGGCAGGTAATCTTCTCAATTTGAAGTGGAGTTTGGTGAAGTGGGAATATATTTGTAGGACAAAACAGGAGGGAGGTCTTGGTCTCAAGTTTGCTAGTTTGATGGGCCAGACTTTAGTTGCTAATCTGTATTGGCGATGGTGCATCTGCCAGGATCAAGATTGGGCTAGAATTCTTAATCATAAGTACCTCCATGGGGTGAACTCTTATGATGTTACTCATTATTGTCTCTAGGGTAAAGGGTCTATGATTTGGGATACCCTCAAAAGAGGGGCTAAGCTGATAAAGGAGGGTCTTTTTTGGATTTACAATAAGGGCTTAGAAGCTCTCTTTTAGTATGATTCTTGGGATGGTCATCCCCTATTTTATCTATGTTTCCTCATTTGTAACCTATTTGTGATAGTTTGATGGAAGTTGGTTGGTATAAGGTGAAAGAATTCAAAATTGTTTAGGCCTTTAGTTAGGTGGAGGCATGTTGGTGGAAGGATCCCCAAGAGTAGCTTCCAGGAGGTACTGAGGAGGAGAGGCAAGAGCTTGCTAGAATTTTGGTTGGTAGAATGTGTAGTTCTCTTAAAGACAAGGATATTTTGGCTTGGGGTCCTAATCCAAAGGGTAGATTCTCTATTTCCTTTGGGTATATGGAGTTGGATAGATATTTATTTGGGAAGGTTGAAGTCCCTTGGTGGAAGCAGGTTTGGAATAAATTCTCTTGGCCTGTGTAACTTCTTCTTATGGCTGGTTGTTCAGAATAGATGTCTTACTTGGGAAAATCTATGGAGAAGAGGCTTCTAGGTCCTTCCACTTGTGTTTTGTGTAATAATAATGAAGAGTGTACTTCACACCTCTTCTTTGAGTGCCCTTACTCTAGGTGGATTTGGCATCTTTGGTGGGGGTTTTGGGGTCATCCTCGTGTTCATGTCTCTTCTTTGTTAGAGTTTTGGGAAAGTCTAGGGAGACCCCCGCTAAGACTACTTTTCTTTAGATTGCTTGGGCTATTGGTCCTAGCTTTATTCTTTGGCACCTTTGGCTTGAGAGAAATAGAAGGATTTTCCAAGATGTGAAGTAGTAGGGGATCTTTATGGGGCAATATCTTCAGCAAAATCCAGGAGACTATTTTAGCTAAATGCAACTTGTCGGTTGCTGTGGATCTGAACCAACAATTTTGTTGTTTCTATAGACTTCTCTTGCACTCTTAGGATCTTTCACCTAAAAGGAGAGAGATAGGCCACCAAAATTGTGATGGTTCACTCAAATAGAGGATTGTATGATGTGAATGTGACTAAATGCAATAATGTATATGCAACTAAATGATGAAATTGATTGACTATTGATGCAAAACCTATAAAATATGCAATGTTTGAACATAGTGAGATATGCAAGAAAGCTTAAAATGATGAATAAAAATGCAAATAAAACTAAACAGAAAGCTAATTTTTAGAATGTGTGCACTTGTAGAACTGAAGATGATTGGAAAACACTTTGGAAATTTGGAAAATCTAACTTTTATGTTGATTGGGACTCATTCGCCACTCTGGGTGAATCAGTCCCAGAAATAGGGTTTTCTGCCTAGAAACTGGTTTCTGCTCACTGGGTATCAGGATATGCATCTGACTCAAAAAGTCACCTCAAGAGGGACTCATTCACCATCCATGGCGAACCATTACATTTTCAAATTTCTGAAATTTAGATCTTTGTTCTACACCTTGACACCTGTACAACACTTTCTGATGGAAACCCGAATCAGGATCTTGGAGAATTCCTAAAAAATAGCTTAAAATTGGTTGTCTAATGGGGGGTTTTCCTTGGTCAAACCCCTATTTGGGTAATCAAACTTTAAATGGATAAAAATATGCATAAAACCCTAGCCAAGTAAGTGTGTTAAAGACTAGGAAAGTTTGAAATATGATAAAACCCTATTCTATTGTGCTAGAACAAGATACGCAAATGCGATTTGAATGATGCAAGAATTCAACCTTAGAAATCCTACAACACATCAAAAATGGAGACAAAAGACATGCAAATGGAATGTAAATGAAATGCAAACCTTAATCTGAAGATAAAGAGAAAATGGAAGATGTAATCACTTTGAAAACAAGTATTTAGGTGTGATTTGGTGGCTAGTTGCATCTCCTCAACCTAAATTTCTCCATGATTCACCATAGGCATCCATCATCAACTCTTTGCAATGTTGAACCTTGAATGAAGAGTGAGCTTCAAGATCTGCAAAAACCCTTGTTTACTGGCCTAAAACTTCAACTTTGGCTAATGAAACTTATTGCCCAGGGAAGACTTGACTTTTGAATTTGCTTTGTAAAGATGACTAAGAGATGTAAAAATGACTTAAAATGAGTATTTATAAGCATCAACACCTATTTTTCCCATTATTTAGACCTAAGAGGCTGACATCCACCAAAAAATTAAGTTGAATTAATTGAATTCCCGCTCAAAATTGAAATTTCCCTCAAAAGGGACTCATTCGTCACCCTTGGCGAATGGGTCCCACTGGAGGGGACTCATTCGCCCAAGGTGGTGAATGGGTCCCACTAGTGATTTTTAAAGGTGGGTTTTTAGGATATGCATGAATTAAGTGCTGTTTGTCAGGATTTAAGTGATTTCTCAAGTGAAACGAGCCTCTAGATAAAAAATAATGGGTCTTAGGGGCCTATAAATTCTATTTTGAAGGATGAATAATGCAGGGGTGCTCAAAAGTAGGTCCAATTAAGCATGAAATTGTCTCTTTTCTCAAGAGTCCAATTTTCTATGCCACGAGATCCAAGTGAATTTCCTTTTGTGAGGAATTTGCACTTGGTGGATAGAGGGTTTGGTCTCTCCATGAGTAGTGGCCCTCAATAGGTTAAGAAGAAGATTCATTAGGAGGGTCGATTGCATCCTCCCCCATAGGGAATTTCGAAGATAAATATTGATGGATCTTCTAGGAGGAATCCTGGGCATGCTGGGATTGGTGGTATTGGTAGAGACAACAATGGTGAGGTGGTGTTTTCTTATGTATTTATTAAGGTCATTATTCTAATGATCTCATGGAGGCTCTTGCTATCATTCATGCTATTGAAAGAGGTTGTACCCTGGGCTGGAAGAGGATTATTTGTGAATTAGATTCATAGATTGTAGTTGATATGCTAAATATGTAGAGGGTTGATGGTGTTAATTGACAATTGGCTATTGTGATCAAGCAAATTGTGAACTTGTCTAGTTTTTTGGAATTTGTTTCTTTTTGTCATATTCCTAGGGAATGGAATAGGGTGGTTGATCTTCTAGTGAAGTGGGCTTCTGAGCATCTGGAGAGGTGGATTATTGATGACTAGGGACTTTTATCCTTAGAGCTCTCTTTGTTCCTCAAAAAGTTAATCATGGAAGACTTTCACATATAATTGGTTCCTTGGTTGGGTTCCTTTGGGGACTTTTGTTGTGGGTTCAGTTGGTGATTTTTGTGGGTTGTTGCTTGCTTCTTTGTAATGTTTCTTTGATTCAATAAATTTTTACCCCTTCTCTTTAAAATAAAATAAAATTATATGATGCCCTCATTTGAATATGTAAATAAAAAAAGGAAAGTAATATTAGTGATACAACTACTTATTTAAGACCCGTAAATAGGTTAGTAACAATTTATAGCAAGAAACAAATATCATATCATAAATATATTGGAGTCGTTTAGGTTTCTAATTCATTCTTCTTGGAACAAAATGGTTTGATAGGGTGTCCAAGAAACCCTCTACCTTAGGCCCAAGAGTAGTACACCCCTATTGGCCCCATGTGGCCTCTTTCCATCCATATGGGGTGGTGTGCCTAATGAGGCATCCTATCACCATTTCCCTCATCAGAACCATTATTGCTTAATCAATCATTACATTGGGAGGTTAAGGGTGCATCTACAACAGGGTGTCCCAAAAATAACAGCTTCTAAGCCCAAGGGCAACCTTACAAGTCCCCTTGGCCCACATTTGATAGGCCTAAACCATCCACCATCGGTGGCATACTTAGAGGATGACCCCAACGCTATTTCCCCTCCTCATAGGCCCTCAGCTCCCTTATCAGTACAATCAGATTATCAAAATTCAGTCCATATTTTAATCTTACATATTGAATCATTTTATATAGAGATCAATAATACATACACCATTTCACATTTAGCAATTTAGGGAGAATTGAATTTATGCAAGTATTTATACTTACCTGAGTTTGATTTGCTGGAGCTCTTCCCGGTCCTCATAACCACCAATCTGCAGAACTCCATTGTCCTTTATCAATCACTATGCCTTCCTTTCTTATCTCGTGTTTTGATAGAATAATATCTATTGTAATTTCCTTAAGTACTGTCGAGTGTGTAGACCTGTAGTCCATATTTTCTTTTCCAATGTTTGATAGTCTAGTGTGCAAGATATCTTCTATCTTTCTTTTCCCAAATTCTATTCTTAGCACTCTAATGATATCGTTAGCATAGATCAAACAGATATAAGTCTATTATCATACTTATATTAAAGCATCATAAATTCTTATAAGACTCAATAATTGCTGCAAGCATTATTATTGTTTAATCATATACAATATACCTATGTATCTATGTATATGTATACACTTTATATAAATTATTGATTTCAATCTTCCAATAACCACTTTATATGAATTTACATGTATATATGTGTGTATTTATATATTAATAATTATATTTAATTTTACTTCCCTAATTATATTCTTGCCAATAATATTTATTCCAATATACGTACTCTTCTTGCTTTCCTTGAATGCAGACGTATTCCTCAATTTGAATCATAACATTAATTACAAAACTTTATCAATAACTAAAAACTGTTTAAAAAACATTATAAATTTAACTTTGAACAACCATAAGATGTCTAAAATATTAAAATTATAATACTAAATATCTTCCAAACTTTTTTATGTGGAGTTTGAGGAGGTCAAGCATCCTAACATGAAAGTGACTGAAATTAAGTGAACGTTATGTTATTTGCGAGTCCTTCAAGCCATCACAGTCTGTCTTTACCTAATGGTGAGAGGTGCAGACCAATATTCCTTAGAAGGGAATGACAGGAGATAGTCTCTTTAAGATTCTCGTACATTGAGAGAGACTAAAATGAGTTGGCATTTTTATTTTTTTGTGACATAAGGCTGACCTAACTCTGAATAAATAAAAACAAAAAAATTGTGACATAAGGCTGACGTTGATAATAGGAACTGTTATAAGAGGCTTACTCAAAATGAAATCACAATTACCATTAAACACCTGTTTCAATCAATAGACCACCTGGAAATTATTTGCTCAATATGAATCACAGACACAGCAAAACACGAATTAAGGGAATCAGGACGCAACTGACTCAGATCAATATAATGAGTTACCAGCACTACACTTTAGATGATGCGATCAGATATCAACGCATCAATAATTAACTCAGATCTGACGGAACACAACAAATCATATTCATCCAATACTGACAGTTACATTTCTAATATTGCTTCAACAAAGACGTTATCCAAAATACACGAATTCACCATACCAACTGGTGATTTGAAGTAATAGATCGCAATGATGCCAAACTCGACAGGGACTCGGGTGAACTCAGTTCAGTCCGTCTATAGCAATGTAATCGCCTTAGTCGCTGTGCACAGGCCCGAGTGATGATTGCCTGGGAGAGTCGTGGCCTGACTTGGAGAGCTCGGAATATGTCACCCGTGGACTGGAAGAGTGCCGGACTGAACTTGAATGACTGCGGTCGCTGGTAGCTTGCCAGGTCCCGTCCGCCAATGAAACGCTGAGTGTACAGTGACGCCTCAGTGTTATGCACTGATGGCCAGGAATAGTGGTCTTCGTCCAATCTTCAATCGGCCAGACCACTTGATGGATAGCTCTCCTGAAACTCCCGACTCGACTCAATCTGCAGATAGATAATAGATCGGAATCGAAGATAGGGAAGATCGGAATTAACGGCTCCAAGCAGAGTTTTCGTCCTACCTAGAGTGCGACTTAGCAGAGGTTTTCGTCTTTACTGAACCGCCGTGCTTATTCCAAATCTCTGATGATGAAATCAAACCAAATGACCTTGCATAAATACATTGCCAACCAAGGAGTCGGCCTACAAACGAAAATTCAAATATTAAATTATTGCGCCAACAACAAAAGGGTCGGCCAGAATTAAATTCAAATGTTATTTTATTAATAATTTAAATTTATTATTATTTATTAAATAGCGTTTAAAAACACTTTTTAATTGATTTCCCTCCAAACATAATTTGAATTGTTTGGGACATAACCGTACACAAGAAGAGTAAGACCACATATTTGGTTGTGATCTATCAAGCTGTACTACACAGTGGGAGATAGTTGTTGATAAGAATGGCGGATTATCAAGTTCGTGCAGATGATGTCTGAGCATGAACTCCAAGTACGCTATTCCAGTAATCATTGTCCTCGTCTAGGCGTAGTTCTTGCCATGCCCAAGGTGACCTTTGCTGAGAATTCGTGCTTAATTCTACCATCGTGCACATGATGTTGGAGTTGTTGTTACTGGTCTTATTATTGGGGGAATCCAGAAGCAGGTCCGTCAAGTCCTGCATGCCATGGTTATAAATAACATCGTGGCAATGGGATAATTCATCAGAGCTAGAGGAGTCCTCATGGGTGGGCTTCTTGCTTTCTGTTTGGTTCTCGATAATAGCCGTAGAGGAAGAATCATGGTATCCGGCAATTCCAATCCAATCAGCTGAATTGACTTCCTTGTGAATAATTCCATTTGGGTGATTACTAATAAGCTGATCTGAGTTGAAACCAGAGCAAAAGGATGAAACTGGGCTTAAGCTTAACTGGGGACTTGTATTGGTCCATGGAAGGGCATTCCCTATATCATGATCTAGTCCATGGGGATTCTCACTATTGTTATTGTTATTAATAATAGTCTCTTTTCTGAAGACCTTGCCTGATTCTGAGTTCCAAAGCTTCAAGAAAATATCAGTGGGTGCATTGGAATTGGCCTCTGCATTATCATTCCCCATCAACTTATTGTTAGAAGAGGAAGATGAGGATGAGAAGATTGAATCTCTAGAAAGCCTTGCTTCAACTTCAAGCCTTGCAATCTCCCACTGTGACACGTGCCTCAGGATGGATGTGGACTGAGATCCCTGTAACCCATTTGCGCTGGGTATCTCAGATTTGGGTGCATGGGTGGAGGGATCCAGTCCCATTCCCAACAGCTTTTTCTTCAAGTGGGTATTCCAGAAGTTCTTGATCTCATTATCAGTTCTCCCCGACAGCTGGGAAGCTATTGTAGACCACCTGCAGGAAGTCAGTATATTAAAATTCGAAACCCCACCTTGTTACACCAATAGGCAAAACTAATAATTCTTCTAAACGAAGTCGTTACACATTTAAATGTAGTACCACATCAATAGCTCAAACTGGCAAAATATTTTTAGTACAGTTATTACTCCTAGCAAAAAATAGGAATAACACCTTTCAGTGCAGTAATTACATCATTAGTTGGTCAATATACATTATTTGATGAAGCTAAATCCGTGGTTTATCAGTGTTTTTTACTACCTGTTGCCTAAAATTGCATGCAACTGAAGGATAGTTCTTTCTTCTTCTGGTTGAAACCGGCCTCGCTTAATATCAGGTCTAAGATAATTAATCCAACGCAGGCGGCAGCTCTTCCCACACCGAAGAATTCCTGTGCACATATGCATTGCATAAATTCACAATATACATATAAGTTCCCACGATTGGTGTTTGACTAAAGTACCTAGCAATCCCCTTCCTCTTGGATGCACAGGTACGTCAAATCTTAAATTGAGACAATCTAGGAATTTAGTATGACAAATACTTTAAGGGCATAATTAATTGTTCAAAGTTTCTTTCCTAGACTACGTGTACACAGTCTAATCAAATTTCTTACGTACATAGAAACCTTTTAACAATAAATCAAGTAAATGCCTGTGTACAACACTTGTAAACAAATTTCCTTTGTTCATACATGTAAAAGCATACAGAAGCTCGGATGCAATATATGCTCCCAAGTTAGTCAGTCTCATAAGCTCAAATGTAACAGATAATATATGTTTCAGATCATATTAAGAAGAGGAGGTAAAGGATTAGGATGCAGACATGCTCTTAAAAAAATAGAAGAAGGAAGGAGAACCAGAAAACAAAGAACAAAACCTCTAAATATAATTGCTAGACAAGTCCCTGTTTACAGATACACAATAAGCATTTATCTGATGCAAATGATTTTCAATGTGGTTACTTATATATTTTACTCGAAATGAAATCAAAATAACATGAGATATTGTAAGTATATACAGACCAGCCTGTCTGGGAAGAGCACGCCAGCTTCCATGGCCATTTTTCTGAATAAAGTCGACAAGAACCTTATCTTCATAGGGTGTCCAGGGTCCCTTTTTCAGGCCCACTTTCTGACAGCAAGGGGCTCTACCCATTATCGTTCCGTTTCTTTCTTGAAGGCCTGCAGCAGCAGCAGAATAAGGCAGGGTTCCAAGGGATCAAAAACAACTATATATTGACCAGACCAGCAGAATAATTAATCTCCACGTGAGGGATAAAAGGGACAGATATTAACTAGCAAGGCTTGACGTGAGGTTTTCCCCTTCAACACGGTAGAGTGGGTCAATGATATTAACTGTTCCGAGTACATGGTATTTATGACAATACGTGCCGTCGTGCGATTTTTAAGTCGAAACATCGAATGCAAAGGCGGTGATTGAAGGCCGCATATTCCTTGTTGATGTCTACGTGGCCAGGTACGCGCCACCAAATCAGAATGCCATTGCTGTTAACGATGTTCCTACTAAAATATTTGTGTAGATCATAGATTAAGACATCAAGCTTTACAACTCTTCATTTGGTATTAGAGCGCTCAATGTTCTTACCATTGTGAACAAAAACATGTGTGTAAAGTAATTGCAGAGTAATGATGGGAATGAGAAGAAAGAAGAGTTGAGTCATGAATGATGAAAAAAATCTCTAGTGAAAACCATTATAAGTTGTGTGAAATTGCATTTGCTTTCTCCATTCTGATATGGGAAGGCGTGCAGATGCTTAGAGATGAGGTGTAATAATTTTAAAAGACAAATGACACTATTATTCTTTGTTGTTGTGTTAAAGTCAGGTATAAAAGATGTGCGACAAATAAAGGTAGTCTGAACATATTATTTATATTTAAATATATTTGTCAATCATTTATAATTCACACCATATTCCATAAATTTCTCCTACAATGTGAGGTGTAGATTGCATTTTCAGAAGAGGAAGTTAGCAATTTCACTTTTTGTTGTATATTTGAAGCACAAATTGATGTGAGGTCTGTAGCATTGAAAAAATCCATCGTGTATAAGATCAGATAATGGGAAAAGACTGAAAGTGTAGGTCTAGGAGAAGGCATGAGGGATAGAGGCATATGATTTGTTGTGCTATAGAGGTGAAAGAACATCTACATTGAAATTTTTCTTGGAGGGCTTGTTGTTAAGAAGGATTGTATGAGAGAAGGGCAGAAAGTGAAGGTCAAGTATCGAGTAATGTGTTTTGTTTTTGTATATTTTATTAATGACAATTTATGAGTTGATATTATTTCATGATCAAAGTTAGTTAAAAGGTGTAAGAAGACAAAGATTAAAGATATCAAGTTTCCACAATCTATCTTGTTGTTTGAGAATTTTTTTTCTGAATTTGATTGTGTTCTTGTTGTCAATTAGATTTGCACCCTGCTGAATGCAAGATTCAACAATCTACTAAAACATGGAAACCTTCTTCATATGTGGGTGATCTGAACGAAGAAGGAATCTCTAGAGTGAGCTGGTTCTCTGAATGATAAATCCTATTCTAAATAATTTATGGGAAAAGGGATAGAAGGATGACTAAAATGCAAAAAACTATGACCTAAAATGAACTTCAGGACTTGATAATAACTTAATGATGATTTTGATCTCTTCCTCACAAATAGTTTTCAGAAAAACACAATATCTCACAACCTCTCATGAACAATTAATACATAAATAATTTGCATGAAAACCTGACTTGAAATACAACATGCAACCTGTATTTTGAACTTTCTGCATTAAGAATTACTAGTCTTAGGACATAACAAGGACTCTGTGAATAGAAATCACAAGATAACATCAAACTAAAACTGCAAGTAAACACAAAATTGAGAAGTAGGAATGTTGTCTTTATTCAACTAAAGGAGAATGCCATAATCTGAAACTGAGTACAAAAGGGTTCACAAGCTCAAAAATGTGTATGAGAAGGAACTGAAATCTAAACTGAGAAGGACGCCAAAAAGACTAAGTCTTTTTAGAATATATCTCTCAAGAAACCCTAATCCGAGCTTACAAAGAAGCTCAAGGAAAAAAGCTTCAAACTGTCTCAAAAACTGCATAAAAATAGAAAAAAGCACACTGCTTTTATGATCAAACTGTCAAGCCTCTAAAAATAGGATGAATTTGCTCTAAAAGCCCAAAAAACACCTTATCTCTTCAAGATAAGACTCAAATCCGACCAAGAGAAGAAGTCAATATGAATCTGCTAAAAATAGCAAGAAATCATAAAATAATTTATAAAAGACTGCTACGATTACGCTGCGAGTTCTTGATTTTTATAATTTATCTATCTTTGCAATTAAAAGATTTGAAAATCTTTTGCAAAAAGAATCACATCTTATCTCTCCAGTACAATGCTTTGATTTTTCTTTTTAAAAAAATCATAAAAATATCAATGTATATCACTCTCACAATACCCTAATTGATTTCTCAAAAATCAATTGAAAATAACCCTTAACTCATGAATGATATTCACCTTAGATCATAAGATATATACCATTCAAACTTTAATTGACTTCTTCAAAATCAATTAAAAAAAATAAAAAACCTAAGGTATAGGCATCCTTCATTCTCCACTAAGGCAAAGGCATATCAATCACAAATTTCCTTAAGTCCTCCTTTCAATAACAAATAAGCCTAAACCCTAGGAAAATAACCCCATCACTCCTCTAAGCTTGACTTAGGCATATGAAACTTTGGCCACCATTATTAGCTTTAGATTTCAATAAATCATAATGCAAGAATAGCCCTAATCTAAATTTTCCATGTGCTATTGACAATTGAATATTATGGATAATCATAATGTTGGGTCGAATTAGGGCATGGGACAAAAGAGGTCAAACCCTAAAATCACTTCATTTTGCACTCATCACTTGGAAAAATTGAGCTCTGCTGAGAGAGCATGCTGCCATGATTGAGCTCAATCTGAAGCTCGTGTGCTCAAGAGTTTTTCTCTTCTGCCTTTTGACAGTCGAATCTCGACTAGGTAAGCTTGATTTCTTTGTTATTATAGCTCTTTACTTCATTCAAGAGCAAGAAAGATTACTAAGGCCGTGGCCTGCTCATGCTTGTCTCTGACTATCTTTTCATTCCATGTGCTTTATTCATCTTGGCCGATATGCACGAACTCGGGCTTTGTTTGGAGCTCCATGAAAAAACTTGCTTGAGGGGTCTCATTCCTTATTGCACACAAGGTTAGCCTCTTGTTCTTGTGGTCGCAGCTTTAGCTCAGTTTTCTTTTGTTGATGTAACCATGTGCTTGCCACCTTTGTCTGCGGGTTCTCACATGTTGAGATGATGGATTTGCCTGACCTGAAGCTTCAATAAAAAGGACTTTAGCCATGAAGATAATCAACCACAAAGAAGTGTTGCAACAATGGAATCTTGATTAAAGATTCTATTGATATTATAGAAAAGATATATTCTGAGATGAACAGATGCACGATTATATAGGTAGGGTAGCCTAATATGCATGAGATGTTGCCAAGTGTTAAAATCTAACATGCGACAGCATGAACCCTATGGTGAAGATAATTAAATGATGAGATAAGTTCTAGAAGATATCCCATTGGAAAAGGAATATTATACATTTATTAAATGATTGCAACCTAGAATGATAAGTTAAATACAAGACCTAAGTTAACTTATGCTAGTGTAATAATTAATTAATTAATTACCCCATAAGTGCAACTTAGGGAGGAAAATGCAATGATTATGCAAGATGATGATGATGGGTCCCGACTACGAGGCCATGTTAGGTACCCATGTACATGAAGATGCAGAAAATCTCCCACAACCGGAGAAAAGGGGAAAACCCAGTGGGAACAAAACCCCTCCCCAAAAAGGAGATGCAAAATAGATGGAAGAGTGATGTTTGGAGGACTCAACATTATCCCCCCAAGGACTACAACCATCACATATATACAAAAAGATCAAAAAGATGTGGACTAGATAGCCCCCCATAAAGGAGAGTAGTCCCCTCTAAAATGTCCTCAAGACCAATGTGAAACTGAGTAGCCAAGTCAGATAGACCTGAAGTGAACCCATCCAAGTGCCACAAGTTTGAAGAAGAAAATGTATCCATCCCTGCTGAAGCAAATCTCAATGGAGAGGTGTCAAAGGAAGAAGATGGTGCCATGCAAAGAGCCAAGTTAAGCTAGCCTTAGCGAGGAGGAGGGGATGATGTGATTCCTACCCTTGAATCTGGAGAGTTAGGAACAGGAGGATCTTGATCCCAAAATTTTGTGAACTTGTAGACCTTGGAATGATGATCTGCTTGACCATAGGCAACAAGGACATCAAACCTATCTCTGATGATAGCAAGTTCTGAAGTGAACTCAATTTTCAAACCCTCCTGAGTTAGTTGATAAACAAACAACAAATTGTGAGCAATCTAAGGAATGTAGACAACATTTTCTAACCTCCTACCATCAAGATCAACATCACAAAGACCAGCAACATAGACAATATCTGCATTGGCTGTGAACATTCGATCAAAGTCGGCAGGCCTCAGAGTATCCCACAAGATATGGTGCTGAGAAGAAGTGACATGCCAAGAAGCACCAGAGTTAATTACCCATCCTTCTCTATTATCAACCAAGGTAGTGATCAAAGCATTTCCTTGTCCAAGATTGTCAGAAGCAGCAATGCCAGCAAAACCAGAAGATGACTCTTCATGAGAGAGGGAGTGAGGAGATTTAACTATAGTAGGTGGGAGAGTGATATTGTGATCCTTAAGTATTTGCTGAAGCTCATGTATTTCCCTCTTGAAATAGTTATCCTCAATGTGACCAAGCCCATTGCAGAAGGTACACTTGGGCCTTTCTCTCTTTGGCTTGTCTTCCTTAGGCTAAGAAGATGATTCAGAGGAGGCTCCTAACTTTGATTTGCCCTTATGCTTACCCTTTCCTTTTGATGATCCTACCATCAATGCATGTGACTTGGTGGATGTATCAGCTTGAGTGAGCTTGGATTGCTCTCGAGTTAGCCTTTCACAAAAAGTCTCAAATGAAGGCATAACAAAACTATCACCAAGGCCATCCATGGTGGAATAGAAAGAAGTAGCAAAATATGAAAAGGAACCTCTCAACTTGGATAAAATCATGAAAATGCATTCTTTGTCAGACTTATCTTTTCCACAACCTATAAGCTAAGTTCGTAAAGACTTAAACCTTACCAGGTAGTCTTCAATGGAAGGAAATTGATCAACAACAAGGGAGGAAAGCTCAGCCTCCAATTGTAAAGCTCGAACATCACTAACTAACCGAAAAGATCCTTAAGCTTGTCCCAAACCTCCTTGGGAGTCTGGCACCCCTCAATATGGAAGAACAAAGAGGTAGATACATGAATAGCAATGAGCCCCATTGCCTCTTCACACTTAGTCTGATGCTGGAATTTCTCATATTCCCTGGTAAGATGAGGTTGATTCTCATTCAAGGTGGACCAAAGTCCCTTTGACCAAAGGAGATGCTGCATACTGACTTTCCATGTATGATAATTGTGAGGAGTAAGGATCTCAAATCCTATTTCAGCCATTGGAGAAGAACAACAAACCAAGATAAATATTGCTGACAAAAAAATCTGAATGCAGATATCTGATGAACTAGCAACTGAAGTGACGCTTCTGAAACAAACTGAAAAGCGAGAAAGAACCTCTAAACCCAAAAAACTAGGGTTTCCACTTCAACTAAGAATAAAAAATTACAGGAGCAGAATCTGGAAAAATAGAGCACACCACTGGAAAGTTGACAGAAATACCTTTCCAACGATATATCGTTTGCGAATTTTTGATACTGTAGGCAGAAGATATGGCTTCCGAAGATCTGCCTAATTGATGTGATATTGGCTAAACAGGCGCAAAAAAAGAGCTCCTGGGGGCAAAAAAATAAGGCCCTTGGTCGGTGATAGGACCGCGGGCTGCGCTAGCAGTGAAAAGAAAATCTCTGCCGCTCGGGCGGCGTCGAAGTGGCGGGTCGAAGGCGGAGATGGTGGCGCGGCCAAGAGGAGAAGCAACCGCTCGGCGAATGGAGTTAGCCCGTGGTCGGCAATAAAACCGTGGCAGGGGCTTCGTTGTTGGGTGGTGCCTGAGACTTCGACGGCGGACAGCGAGGTAGACTCCGGCAGCGAGGGAACAACTGGTGACAGAGACAAGTGATGTGACCGCGGCCGACGGCGGTGTACACGGTCTGCTAACTAATGTGACAGAGCTGACAGGTCGGCGAGATATGCCGACAAACAATTTTTGAATTGCAATAAAAATGCAATATTCAAAAATTAAAATCGAAAACACCGAAAATAAAATGCCGACGAGGAAAACAAATAATCCCAAACTATATGCCTGCGCACAAAAATAATTTTGCCGACGGATATTTTAATTGTAGGTCGAACCTTGCAGTGTTAAATTTTTTCCAAATACTATAGAAAAATTTTGCCCAAAAAAGCCAAATATTTTTTTGATTTTTCTAAAAAAAAAATTCCTTGATGGAGGACTTATAGGGATGATTTTTTTCTGCAAACATGTACGGATTTGTACAAAAAATGCAAACCCTAGATTATACCTCAAGGCTCCCAATTGAATCTACTCCGATTTTGACAAATGAATAGGTGATCTATGGGTTTTGAGGCCTTCTGAATGCAATGGAGAGGACGAAGAGGGCGTGATCTGCACCAAAAAATAGCTTGGCTCTCGGGTAGAACCAACTAGCCTGCAACATAAAACCCTAAGCCTGCTTGAATCTTGCACTCCAAACTTCCTGGATCTAGGGTTGATGTTTCAATGGACTAGCTCTGATACCATGTTGAGATGATGGATTGCACAGCCCTTAAAGCTTCAATAAAGGACTTTAGCAATGAAAGATAATCAACCACAAAATAAGTGTTGCAACAATGGAATGTTGATTGAAGATTCTATTGATATGATATGTTACAAATGAACAAGATGCCCGATTAAATAGGCAAGAGGAAAACCCTAATATGCATGAGATGTTGCCAAGTGTTAAAATCTAACAACATGTGACATGTGAACCTAATGGTGATGATCATTAAATGATGAGATAAGTTCTAGAAGGAATCTTATCCACAGAAGCTAGGAAGAGATATTATCCCATTTATTAAATGATTGCAACCTAGGACTAAATAATTAAATGCAAGACCTAAAGTTAACTTATGCTAGTGTAATAATTAATTAATTAATTACACCAACATGTTTATTAATTTGATTTCATGTTTGCAAATGTCTAGATCACAACATGAGTTAGAGGATATAGATCAAGACTTATTCCCAAAGCAAGATGTAAGTATCTGCCCCCAGTGTATAGCAATGTATGAAATGATATGGGTGGAAGCATGGATAAATGTGGATGGATGGATGAATGGATAGCATATTTAGATAGAGGATGCTCATTTGGATAATACTTCATGGCTTAGTTAATGCTAGACTGCATAGGATCACTGAAAAGGACTATGTCAAGATTTTTCCAAAATCAAGTTTGAAATGTATGCCAAGTCTTTTTCAAGGTCAAGATAATTCAAAAGATGAATGAAAATGAATTGGATAATGGATCATGAATGAATGGAATGTTGGATTTATTATGGATGAGATGAGATGCTTCCACCTAAAATGGTTTATGTAGATGCTCGATTCTACTCATGATACTCATTTTCTAGGTTTTCATCATGGTACTTGCCCAAAGTGTTGTTGTAGTGGTTTTCACTAGAGGACAATTTTTTCCTTGACTATTTCTTGGGTTTCTTGATTTATTTTGGTTTTTTGGAATATTTATGATCATGTTGAACCACCTGGTGGTGTTGATGTTGTTGTCATGATGTGCCAACGATATCCTTCTTGGAGGAGTTGTTTTGCTAAGATACAAGTGCTTGAATGTAACCCTTGGATTCTCTTATCTACTTTTTCAATACCAAAGTTAACCTCATCTAGATGTGTACATTGTGATAGACTGCCCTTAGATTCCTTATGATAAAGAGTTGTTGCCACCACATGGTTGATGTGAGATTTAGATATCTTGGATGTTGAAGTGGATGGTGAAATGTGTTGAGAGTATGAGATGCAGATGGATTGGTTGACAGTTTGGAATCTTTGATTTTCCAAACTTGGGAGGATGAGCAATGATGGGTGGATATGAAAATTCAATTAGGACCAACTTCTTCATATACTTTTTAGGTTGCTCTTGAAGCTTTATTTTGCATCGTTGGACATTTTTGATGGATGAACTTACCTTTTTTATTTTTCCCCATAGTTTCTTTAACTAATGGAGTTTGATAAGGATGATTTTCTTACTTTTTCTTTCGTATCCATTTGAATTTTGTTTGTCCATTATGCTTCGTTGCTTCTTTTTCTTCGATGACTTTATCCTTTCTTTGATATAGACCTTTCTTTTGTGGTTGGTCCCAACTAGAGGGTAGAAAAATGTGTGGATGATGATTCATGATATGGCTAGTTGTAGTGTTAGTAGCGGTTTCATCATAAGGAATCTTCATGCTCACCATGTTGGTGTTTGCACTAGATAAAGTTGCCCCCAGTATTATAGAGGTATAATTGACATGATCAAATTCCTTGATTGTTGCAAAATCAAGACCTTTTTGCTCAATATTGTTGAA
>VDFB02174145.1:0-31854 GCA_007258455.2 Sequoia sempervirens
GTGACTTCAAACCTATTAGGCAGCCTCAGAGAAGAATTAATCCAGCTTTGAGAGAAATTGTTAAAGAAGAATTGCAGAAAATGTTAGTAGCTGGCTTTATCTACCCAATCTCCGATAGTCAGTGGGTTTCCCCATTGGTCATTGTTCCAAAGAAAGGAGGAAAATGGAGGGTATGTGTAGATTACAAAGAGCTCAACTTGGCAACAAAGAAAGATTACTTTCCTCTTCCATTCATTGATCAAGTTCTAGATAATTTAGCTGGGAAAAAGTACTTCTCATTCTTAGATGGCTTCAATGGGTACAATCAAATCAAGATTTCTCCTGAGGATCAAGAAAAGACTACTTTTACATGCCCTTGGGGAACATTTTCCTATTCATTTTTTCCTTTTGGTCTTTGTAATGCTCCTGCAACTTTTCATAGGGTAGTCATAAGTATCTTCTCAGACATCTCATATGATTGCATGGAAATATACATGGATGACTTTACTATTTATGGTACGACATTTGAGGAAGCTCAAGCCAACTTGGAGAAAGTACTACAGAGATGTGAAGATCACAACCTATCACTAAATAGTCAAAAGTGCTTCATGATGATGCAGGAGGGAATAGTACTTGGTCACTATATTTCTGCTGCAGGAATTCAGGTTGATCCTGCTAAGATTGAAGTCATCTCTAAGCTACCCTCTCCTGCCAAGAAAAAAGCGGTACGGAGCTTTCTAGGCTATGTCAGATACTACAGAAGATTCATCAAGGACTTCAGCCAAATAGCAGGCCCTTTATACAGTCTGCTGAAGAAAGATGCAGATTTTGCTTGGACAGAGGAATGTGAAAAAGCATTCCTTGACTTAAAAGTTGCCCTTACACAAGCACCTGTTCTGAAAGGCCTGATTGGTCACTTCCATTTCATATTCATACAGATGCATCAGATTATGCCATTGGCGCAGTGTTAGGACAGAATGATGGTTCAATAGAACATGCACTCTATTACATAAGCAAAAATCTGCAAGGGGCTGAATTGAACTACACTGTTACAGAAAAAGAAATGTTGGCAATCATTTACGCCCTCAATAAATTTGGGCATTATATCACTGGTTATCAATATTTGTTCATATTGATCATGCCGCAATCCGATATCTCATGAACAAAGCCGCAATATCCGAGAGACTGGCAAGATGGTTATTGTTGATGCAGGAATTTGACATTACAATTGTGGACAAGCTAGGTAAAGCCAACGTGGTTGCCAATTTCCTTTCTAGACTTCAAAGGCAAGATGACTCTACAATTATTGAAGACTCATTTCTTGATGAGCACCTGTTTGCAATCAAAGTTATTCACCCATGGTATGCTGATATAGCAAATTATCTGGCCACAGGAAGAACTCCTCCTCAATTCTCCCCTAAGGAAAAAAGATTATTGGTAGAGAAAAGCTTTAACTTTTCTTGGATTGCAGATTGCATGTTTTATACACGGCCAGATCAAGTTATGAGGAGATGTGTACCAGAGGAGGACACTCATGATATACTGCATGCCAGCCATGATGATCCGTGTGGTGGACATTTTGCTGCCAAAAGGACAGCGATGAAAATTTTAAATACTGGTTACTATTAACCAACTTTGCACAGAGATGCAGCCAAATATACCAGGAGATGTGACATATGCCAGAGGATGGGAAGACCAACTCGATCTAATGAGATGTCTCTATTTCCACAAGTTGTAGCTGCACCCTTCGACAAATGGGGACTGGATTTTGTAGGACCAATTGATCCACCTCCCAATGGTAAGTCCTACATACTTATATGCATAGATTATGTCACAAAATGGGTAGAGGCTAAGCCTATGAAACATGCTAGGGACAATAAAGTGGCTGAATTCCTCTATGAGGAAATATTTACTAGGTTTGGTGTCCCTAGGGAAATAGTGACAGATGAAAGAGCACAATTTACTTCTACCCTTATCACAGCTTTAGTCAATGAATATAATATACGACACAGGAAATCAACTCCTTATCACCCCCAGGCCAATGGCCAGGTTGAGGTCACAAATAGGGACATAGAGGCCATTTTGACTAAAATTGTAGATTTGCATAGGAAGGACTGGGCCACAAGGTTACCAGAAGCTATATGATCCTACTGTACTACCTGGAAGACTACTACAGGATATACACCTTTTGAAATGGTGTATGGTAAAACAGCTGTGATGCCAATAGAGTTTGAACATAAGACTCTAAGAACAGCACTGGACATGGATATGGATTTAACAAATGCACAAAAGGATAGAATCATACAGCTCAATGCTCTGGATGAGCTTCGAAAGAATGCCCTGCAGCACACTGAGATGATACAAAATTAGTGAATAAGGTGGCATGATAAATACATTAAGGAGAAGAAATTTAAAGTAGAAGATTGGGCTCTGCTTTATGACTCACGATATAAGGACAGTCCAGGAAAATTACAAACCAGATGGTTGGGCCCGTATGAAATTGAGAATGTATTTGCTAATGGTTCAGTGCAACTTGTTACAATTGATCTTGTTAGATTCAAGCTGTTAGTTAATGGACACCGCCTCCAGTTGTACCACAAACCAGTCTCAAAAGAAGAATTCATGTAGCAGTTTGTTCAGGATAATGCCACTAATCTTCTTACAGCCAAAGGCTTTAGCCTTTCTCCTGCAGCTTCCCCATTATTTGGTAATGTATGCTCATAATAAAGGTTTCCTTTTTAAGGGAACTCCTTTTTCTTCGTTTCCACTTGTCGCCACATCTCACTTCTTTATCTTTCGTACCATCCATCCATTCCATTCATTCATCTCGTCCATCCATGTCATCTATCCAACTCATTCATCTGCACCACCCTTAATTATAATCTCATTCCCAACTGTCATCTCATGCTGAAACCGTCAACTTTCTCAACACGTACAAGCATTTAATGAAAGGTACGCAATATCTTTTGATTATCGCATTTTTTATTTATTTCATTTTATTCATTTACTACACTATCTATATCAGTCATTATTACCTGATTTCCACCTATTCCTTAGTACATGTGAGGACACATGTCATACTCTAAGTAGGGGGCAGGATAATCCACTTTTTAAACTTGTCCTTTTGTCACTGTCACAACTGCTCAGATAATCTTTCTTTATTATTTTTCTAGTACTTTCCAAATATGATCGCATGTCTTTTTCATTACATGTTTTTCATTGAAAATCACATTCAAAAACTGCTTGTTTAAAGAAAAATTTCTTATTTAAAAAGTTCATTTTTGGAAAAGAAGAGAAAAGTGACGGCGGAACATAAAAGAACCAGAGCAAAACAGGGAAATTTTTAATTTTTCAGAAAAGAGTTGAGTTTAGCTAAGGAAAAACTGTAAACATGGGTGGTCAGCTGGTAAGGCATGAGCCTGTAGCTCATGAGTTGTTAATGCAAAATCCTCAAACGGCCCAAGCATTTAGCCTCTGTGGTTGGCTGAATTACTTTTTGAGTTTAGATGCTTTTAATGAGGAGGTTGCAGGCGAATTTTTGAGAACCCTTTCTAAAGGGGAGGCTACTGTATGGGGTCTAACACTTGTTGTAACTAAAGAAAGAATTCCAGAAGTAACCGGGCTCCCAGCCGTTGGAGAAAATTTTTCTTCGGATGCTGCCTCTGCAAGGGCAGAATTTTCAATACCCACTGATGGACCTTTGGAGGTCTCAAAGCAGGGGTGCAAGCGAGTGTCATTGCCTCCTCCATACCCAGAATACACTGCTTTCATAATCATGTATTTAACTTGTGAAGGTCGTTTCTCCTACCTGCATTCTTACCACTTCAAATTGCTAAGTCATATGAGGCATGGATTAGCTGTTAATGTTCTGAACTTTTTGTTAAAAATTTTGGAACAATGTGCCCATAGAACCCAATAGGGGAAAGATAATTCTATTGCTCACCATGGTCTCATAAAATTGTTGATTGCATGTTCTTTGAGAGATGTATCACCTCTTTCTTGGCAAGAATTTTTTTCCCAAAAGAGCCTGCAACATCTAGAACCCCCTAGAGCACTTACCCCACAGCCTCGGAAAAAGAAAGAGGAGATGGCGTCTACCAGTAGGAGAACAGGGCAAGCATCATCTGCTCCTGTAGCACCTGGTCCTGTAGCTCTCACACCAGAGTCCTCTACCCGGGTGCAAACTAGGGCTGCCAGTAGGAGAGAGAGAGGAAAAGCAAAGGCTAGAGAGTCATCTGGGGTGGAACAAACCCCAAAATCTAACCCTCATTCTCAGAAAAGGAAACGCTCTTCTCTTGCAGCTTCATCCCCTACAGCATTGTCTCCTACAGCAACACCTGTTTCCATCACCAATTCACCATCATCCTCTAACAAGGCAGAACCTTCTAGGAAATTCAAAAAGAGGAAGGCTACGAGAGCACCTCTGGCAGCAGCAACATTGCCAAGAAGAGTTTCCACAAGAACACAATGTAAAGTATCCCCTGCTTCACCTCAACCTAAGGTCATTATAATTTCAGAAGAATCTGTAGCGTCTGAATATGATGTTTCTCAGAATGTGTCTAAGAGTGCTGCACAGAGTTCATTTGTTATTCTTGAAGAAGAACAAGTTGGGACAAGTGAAGTTGAGCATAATGAAAGGGGAGTACCAAGTCTTGATGACTTGGCTGTTGCGGCTATGTAGATTTCAGAGGAAGCACAGTCTTATCCACTGCAGCAACAGGAATTTATCCTGCAGCAAGAAGAACAGACTGAACCATTGGAAGTGGCCAATGAAGCCTCAATTCCCCCTGCAACTTTTCAAGCCATTGTTGTTTATAAGAAGGAATTTTTAATTGAATTTTTGGAATATGTCAAAGCTACATGGAAACCGATTACATTACAAACCCACCTGGCCAAGACTGAAATGCAACAGAGTCTTTGGGAGGAGGAAAAGAAGAAATTGAAAAGGAAATTGAAGAGTGAAACTAGAAATCCGAGGAGTTAAAGAAAATGGATAGAAATGTTGAAAGGTAGCTGATCAGTTATGGAATCTGGACCACCACCCGAGTTTATGCTTTGTGCCTCAAGGAGCAGTTCTTGTGGTTCCAATTGATGAGAATTTCTAGAAATCAAGATCCTGTCTTCATCTTTGCTAAAAGAATTTTACAATGCATATCCCGGGCAACTAATTGGCTCGAGAAATTCTTTGTGTGAATTTTATTTACATGGCTTTTTAATTCCATTTGAAACAGAGTGGAATCCCCTTCTGTATATTGGTGACATCCATTTGAGATCATTTATGTCTTGGGTGGCAAATGAAGCAAATTATGGCAGGCAATGGGAAACATATGAAGAAGCCGAAAGGAATGAGCCTGTTCCATTGCGTTCTGAGAGTTCAGACCCCTGCACAATGTTGAAAACCTGGCTTACTCTGGCATATGGTTTTAATAATGATACAACCAAAATGAAAATATTTGATCTCAGGAAACAGGTATATGATGAATTTCAGGAACAATCATACTCGTTTTGGAGACTGTCATACTCCAGAATTGAAAAGAGGTGGGAAAGATTAACTCTTGGGTTAAGAAAGTCTGAACCTCACAGTCTACTAAATTTTACGGCAGCTCTTAAATGATCAAGAAAATACATATAGTTGGGACTTCAAAAGAGGTTTGACTTGTGGTTGCCATTAACATTTAGACCTCTTGTGCTAATGTGGCCCCTTTATCCTTACCAAGCTACAAATCTTAATGAAGACACAGAAGCCAGTAGGTATGAAAGGTGGCAGAGTTACAGAGGCTTTTGTTACAAATTTGGAATTCCATTTCAAAGTCATGCCTCAACCACTAATTTCAGAGAGACCACCAGGAATTTTAATGCTGGAGGACCAGCATTGGGTTAAGTAGGGGGAAAAATGATGAGCCCAAAATATGCTCATAATTTGGATATCATGGTGTACTTTTAATACCTTTGCTTTTGTTGTTCATGGTTGTTTAACTCTCTTGAAACCTTTTATTGGGGGATATCCTATAGAAATACACTTTCATGTTCTGTAGCCTATCATGGCATGTCTATATTTATTATCTTGTTTGACTTCCCAAATGGTATAGCATGTAGTTTTTGAATGATGAAATAGATTTAAATATGTGATTAATGAATGGATATTGTGTATGTGCCATGCACCTTTTATTTCGCATTTGTTACCTTGTGTTTCGCAGGTTGTTGAAGAAAGTATGATCGAGTCAAGCGTAGCCGATCTCGGCCTTGCAGTAAAGTCCATTTCCTGCATGACTTCGAGGAAGCTCTAGCGAAGACTCTTTGACCAAAACCGTTGGGAAGGATTTTTAAATGACATTTAATGGAAAGAAGACTGGAGTGCTAGATTCTCTCTGGATCAAGTTGAACGGATAAACTCATTTATGAAGTATGTTCCTCAATTTCGGGATGCATTTTATATCCACGTCTTTCTCTGTTAGGGTTAGTTAGTTGTTCTTCTGATTTTAAAATAAGTGTTCCTCCTGTGCGGGTGAACAAGAAGGAGATAGATAGATAGAGAAGCAGAATATGTAAGAGTTAGAGATATAATATGAATCAGAGTTTTTGTTAGTTTTCTGAAGCAGAATAGTCAATGTAAATGATTTCACATTATGAATAAAAGTTGATGGAGTTTTGAGCACAATCTTCTATGTAAATTAGTTGATGCTTGCTAAGGGGGCCCACTAGTAAGTATCTGTAGTTTATCCTTTTTTAAGTCAAATTAGATTTCATTTTAGAAGTTTCAGCACAAGCTTAGTCTTATACTGTTCCTGTAGCATCGGGAATCCATCCCTGTGTTTGTTCCTACAGCATAAGGCCAGTTTATAGTTTGTCTCTCAATTGTAGCTATTACGATTTCTGCTTTGGTTAGATTATGATTGAGTTAAGAAAACTTTGCATTACCTTCTCGTAGCGTAAGTATAATTTCTTTCCAAGTGTTTATTTTCAATAGGTTATGACTGAAACCGGTTCTTAGTGCACATATAGTGCCACTCCATTTAAAAAAGTTCACACGTACCAGTTTAACAAGTAAATGAATGACCACGAAGAGAATTATTAGTCACACACTAGAATGTCCAATTCCATGATAGAGTTTTGTAAGTGATTTTCATATCCTTTTGTTGGTAGCGACGAGATAGGATTAGAGGAAAAGCATCAGGGTTTGATTTTCTATAAGGTAAGGGGTGTAAATGGAATTTGAAGGGTAAAAATTCCTCCATCACATTTTACCCCACTAAATATAAGCATATGTGCTGCCATATGTGAAGTGCAAAATAGATCAAAAGAGTTCAAAGAAAGTATGTGTTTTCCATCAAGAGGGAAGTAGGCTAGTAATATAAAACCCTAAAAGGCACAAGAAGAGGAGGTGGCTCGGAGGAGTCCCTCGGACCTAAGGAGAGTTGAACAAATGTGTGTCGCAGATCCATAGTCCTATGGAAAAGTGAACAAAAGGGTCTTTATAAGTGTTTGGTCCTACAAAGATAAAAAAAGAGATTCCACAAGACGTAAGCACTTCACAAGTCCTTGGACTTGCAAAGGAGGAGCCCCCAGGTGCTCAATCCTAAAGGAAGCCAGATGTATGAGGATTCACAGAGTCTTATGGGGTCTTATAGGTACTCGGTCTTGAAAGGTTGATTGAAAAGTAGCTTCATAGGTGAACCTACAAAGCAACATGTTAATCTACAAAAAAAACATGTTAGATATCAATAAGCCACATAGGCAGATAGTCACGCAGGCAGTCAATAATTACAGGAGAAGATTTCAAAGAGGTCCCTCGAGAACCCTTCAAAAGAAAATGGGTCAACTCAAGGGACACTCTATTTAATTGAAAGTGGTAACATTTTGAAAAGAGGTAGAATTTTTCACCAATAATTCTAGCATCAAGGAATCTTTCTGAAAGATTCATTTCATCAAGGAAATAAAAAGAAGGAATTCCCCCTTGCAAGGGAAAGACTAGATTCTATCTTACAAATTTGTGATGAAAGAAATTTTTTTCTAGGGATCCATGTTGAAGAATGCAATTTTTGAAAAATAGAGATTTCAAAAAGGGATTCATTGGCCACCGAAAACACCTTCTAAAAATCAAAATGATATTATTTCCCCCCCTTAGGATGGTGTGTTTCGAACATAAAGGCACGCGACATCCTAAGGTGAGAAAAGAAAGAATAAAAGTGGTGTTGTGGCCCGTGGAACATGATGACATGCAACCATGGTAATGTTGTCACACACATGAGGGACAAAACATAAGCACCACAACATCACAAAGAAATAAAAGAAGAGAGAAAGATAAAAAGAAAGGAGAAACAATGAAATAATGAACAAGAGACAGGGGATCTGATATTTCGGGGTTAGATTTGCTCATAAATATAGATAAATAGATATAATAATATTTAAATAAACTATCATCAACCCCTACCATATTAGAGCATGTGAAGAAGGAAGTGTGAAAATAAAATGAAAATAAAAAATTGGTTCAACATGGAAGGGATGCCTAAATGCCCCCAACACTTTGCATCATCCCCAATTGTCAAAAATCAAAGCACAACAAATAGAAGAATGATGTGATAAATAGAATATTTTTTATGAAGAAAAAAACACTCATGTATCCAAGCACCTATGAGGGTGGTAAGGGTCCTCAAGGAACACACAAAACAAGCACAAGGAAACCAAAAAAACACATAATCTAATCTATAAATAAAGAAGAGGTGCCTCCTAGTCCTCATCAACCAAGAGGTTGTCATTCTCCTAGTATAAATCATCATAAGGGGAAGGAAGATGATCCTGCAAGGGCGGAATAACAAGGGGGTAACATCTGACTCTCTTGTAATAAGAGCCAAGGAAGAAGGCCCCTCAAGGTCCTCTTCATTCATTTCTTCTAAGGTAAACATCAACGATCTCGTGAAAGTCACTAACAGAGCCGGGAAATCATCTATAGAGTTGAACATGCACTTTACAAGAGTTCCATGTGTCAACTCAATGGGAAATGTAGGAGGCACCTGAGATCCATTGTTGGCCTTGCCAAAAAACTTGGGAGGAATGACAAACTTTAGGTACATTGGGGTTGCCTCCATCATTAAGATGATGCAGGACAATACAAAACCAACCTTCGAAGAAGGCGATCCCTTCTTTTGACCCCCATTTCTAGCAAGGTCATCCTCCATATTTTGCTTCATAAGAGGATGCAACATCCCCACAAATGAAGCAAAGAGAAAGGAGGAAGAGGATAAAATCATAAAAGACACCATTGAGGTGTTCAACATGTCCACAGGTTTTGAAAAAAGTGGGATGTTCGAAAGGGACATCAAAAGAGGAGGCTCAGTCGAAGGAGCAATGAGTACTTTCACCCTCTTCAAGTGAGGATCATTCATGCTCATAGGGGGAGCCAGAAGCAAGATTGAGATGGAGGGAACTAAAGCAGAAAGGGTGGAAGAGGAGGACACAAAGTATGTATACACCTTAAAATGGTCACATCACATTGTCTGGTAATTAATTAAATATTTTAAATATTTAATTAAAATCTTCAAATTCTATTTGCGTATAAATAAATTTAAATAATTTATTTATATTTCTTCCATATTTTGATTAAATAAATAAAGTTTATTTAATCATCTTTTCGTATTCATTTCTTAATTAATTAAATAAACATTATGATTTATTTATATTAATTATCATATAATCTTAGTTTGAATATCTTATTCAAATAAAGATTAAAATATTATTCTTCTCCTAAATATCATTTACAATTAAATATTCCAAAATATTTAATTATTTCCTCTAATCCAATTTAAATATTCGTTCTTAAAATCATTTCAAATTCCTCTAATTCGATTCATATATCTATTTATAATTAAATATTTCATAAAATATTTAATTAATTCTTCTAAATATTTGATATTCTTCTAAAGTCACATCATAATTAAATATTACAAAATATTTAATTAAATCTTCCATAGTATAAAAATCAAAAATCAAAATGCAATAAATAAAATTGAATAAATTTATTTATTTATTTGGTTACAAGGTTTATCTTCAACACCCGTGAAACAAACTGCCAAAACAGAAAAAATTAATTTTCTCTGTTTCTGTGTAGGCTTGTTCCCGTGGGTTGAAGACAGGAATCCATTCTTCTCTCCAACCTCTCAACCTCTCCCATTTTCTTCTCAACTTCTTCATCTTTCACCATTCAAACCTACCAGACAATCTCACAGCCGTAGATTCTTGCCAGCCGGGATTGTGCCTGCAAAAATCTATAAATATGACTGCCAGGAGCTCCAAATGATATAGAAGTTTTAAGCAAGTCAATTATAGGCAAATTTCATAGCATTCATACTTTCATAGTATAGAATCATAGCATAATATAGCATAGAATCATAGCAATAGCAGTATAGAATCATGATATTTTTCATTCACAGCCCCTGTGCATAATCCACAACCCCTATTCATATCCGTATTAGCAATTCCATTCCATCAGCATATAGAATAGAGGTTTTTCATTTGCATACTCATTCTACAGCAGTCATTTGGAGAAGCTTACATCAAATCTGAGAGCAGCAACTTCAAATTCCTAGAGATAGAGGAAGATGAAACGGCTCTGAAGAAACTTTGTTTTATTTGATTTCATTTAGTTTTCTTTAGTATAATGTTTCATTTGTGTTTGTGTTTTCAATTAGATTAACATAAAATAAGCAGTACATTTTTAAACACCCAGGTAGGACTCGAACCCCCTTTTAATGTTTTATTTATGTTTAAATCGAAGAAATTATGAATCTTTATGGAAATTTGTCTATAATTTACTTGCTTAAAACTTCTATATCAAATTTGCCTATAATTTTATTTGAGGGCTTAGATTTGGGCTTCTTATGTAACCTTTGCAAAAATTCAAAAACATTGAAATTGGATGATGTTGCTTTTGGAGGAGAAGAGGTTACATTCATATTTCCGTCAAAGGACTTCATAGTTGTGCCCCCTTGTATTTCCTTGATTTTCCTTTGGAGTGCTCTTGTTTGTTGGGGAAAACTACTAAGATCATTTAATGGAGTTTTAGTCTTTTCAGGATCTTCCTTAATTTTCTCCATATTGTAGTTAGAGGGAAATTTGGCACCTTGGTTTGCTAAGAAAAGAAAGTAGCCTTCTTTATCTTGCTCTAACATCTTGTCCAAAATTATGTGAAACTGTGGATCCTGTTCAACTTCTTGAATCATTTCATCAGTTATCTCATTATTTGAACTATTCCCAGTATGAAACCTATGAAAAAGATTTTATTCCCTATCGCCCATGTTGTAAAGTGGACAATAGGCATATACTTTTGAAATGTTCTTCTAGACTTAGATCATAGGTTTATAAGTGCAAAAATGATAATGTCTTGATCTGATAAGATGAAAATCTTATGATATGATCAAATGACATTTCTAACTCTTGATTGTGGCTTCCAAGATGAAAGGATATCACAATCCTATTGGGGAAGTTGAATAAATAATCAAAAACTTGTTTGAAAAGATGCACTATTTTGAGATTTGATCCTAGTCTTGAAAAATGATAAGTGTGATCAATGTAATTGTGAGTTTAGATGATCTTTCTTGAATTAATGTAGTAGAAAGCCACATCAAGCAATTTGTAGAATGGTTGTTTTAAGTGCTATGCTAAACATCAAGTGTATGACCAAAATGTTGTTCAAAAATTATTTTAACAAGTTTTACACATGATAGATAGATCAAACAGACTCACTCTTAGTTCTCAAGTGGGTCATCATAGTAATCAATAGCCCACATCTTAAAACTATGGAGCTCACCTGATATGTCACCCGAAAGTGTTTTTTGTCTTTTCAGTGCGTGCTGAGTGATGGAAGTGGATCTACCCGTCCCACGAGCAAACAATCATGGCAATCATATAGGTGAGTATCTTGGGGGTAGATTCTTCCCTCCCACACCTTGTGATTAAAATGATGTTCGAAAACTGGCTCAGTAAGATACTACACTAGGTTCTTAGTAAGGGTTTTCGTTCGGTGCGGAAAATGATAGACTCCCTCAAGAGACCTCCCTACCTTTAGAACAAAGGCTTTGGGGATGGTTATCAATGCACACTACTGTCAAAAGAGGGTTTCCCCAATTTTGCTTTAAATTTTAGAGTGGGGTGGAATAGCCTGGCTTTGGCTTGAACCCACTTGAGTCGTTCCTCTTGGGTGAGTACTTTTTCCCACAAGAGCAGGCTCTCTACAAGGTTTTAATAAAGCTGTAAAATGCATAAAAGGAAATAGGTGAGTTTGGCATTTTGATCACCCAGTTAAGGGGAGAGCATAGGCCTATCACCGTTAAAGCAAAGCAAACAAAGGTTCAATTCTTAAGCACCAAATGAAAATTTTCTAAACTAAGTGAAGATTTTGCTTCACATAAAAAGAAAATTCATTTTAAGCCCAAAATAAAAGATGAAGTGCCTACCCTAGGATTTCTTCATTTTACCTTAGATGACTACCCTAGGATTGGTTCTTTTTTTATCCTTAAATGACTACCCTAGGATTGGTTAATTTTATGCTTAGAAATTATTAACTATCCGCGGCTGCATTAGAATCAGTTAGACTAATCTACAGTTACAGATTACAGAATATACGGCCTTAAAAAAAAATTGCGCTGCAACAGAGATTAAAGGCGCTGCAAAATTAATTACAGGCGCTGCAAAAAGCTTTACGGGCGCTGCAACAGTTAGTAAGGGCACTGCAAAAAACTTTACGGGCGCTGCAAAAGATTTTACGGGTGCTGCAAAATGATTTACAGGTGCTGCAATAATTATGAAGGGCGCTACAACAGTCTTCAAATGCGCTAATCTGGAGATGACATTCCCGAAACGTGTTGTCTGCGCTATTCTGCTATTTTTACCTGTAACCTGTCAAAAGAAACTGCAAATAAAACATTAAAAAGGGGGTTCGAGCCCCACAGTGGGCGCCAAAAAATGTGTAATGTTTATTTATGTTAATCTAATTGAAAACAAAACACTAAATGAAACCTTAATCTAAAGAAATTTAAATAAATTCAAATAAGCAAGATTTCTTCAGAGTCATTCCATTTTCCTCTATCTACAGTGATTCTTTTGAAGCTGTTGCTCTCAGATTTGATGTAAGCTTCTCCAAATGGTTGTTGTAGAATGAGTATGCAAATGAAAAACCTCTATTCTATATGCTGTGGATTATGCACAGGGGCTGTGAATTATGCACAGGGGCTGTGAATGAAAAATATCATGATTCTATACTGCTATTGCTATGATTCTATGCTATATTATGCTATGATTCTATGCTATGAAATTATGAATGCTATGAAATTTTCCTATAATTTACTTGCTTAAAACTTATATATCTGATAGGCCTATGCTCTCCCCTTAACTGGGTGATCAAAATTCCAAACTCACCTATTTCCTTTTATGCATTTTATATCTTTATTAAAACCTTGTAGAGAGCCTGCTCTTGTGGGAAAAAGTACTCACCCAAGAGGAACGACTCAAGTGGGTTCAAGCCAAAGCCAGGCTATTCCACCCCACTCTAAAATTTAAAGCAAAATTGGGAAAACCCTCTTTTGATGGTAGTGTGCATTGATAACCATCCCCAAAGCCTTTGTTCTAAAGGTAGGGAGGTCTCTTGAGGGAGTATCATTTGCCACACTGAACGGAAACCCTTACTAAGAACCTAGTGTAGTATCTTATCGAGTCAGTTTCTGAACATCATTTTAATCACAGTGCAGGGGAGGGAAGAATCTACCCCCAAGATACTCACCATATAACTGCCAAGGATTGTTTGCTCAGGGGATCCGGTATCCACTTTCGTCACTCTGAGTACGCACCTAGAAAAGACAAAAAACAGGCGCCCTTTCAGGGGTGACATGGCTGTGTGAGTCGACGCAGTTTTAAGATGTGGGTTGTTGATTACTATGATGACCTACTTGAGAACTAAGAGTGAGTCTGTTTGAAGTGCTTATCATGTGTAAAACCCGTGAAAACAATTTTTGAACAACATTTTGGTCATACACTTCTTGTTTAGCATAGGGCTTAAAACAACTATTCTACAACTTGCTTGATGTGTTTTCAATACATTAATTTAGTAAAGATCATCTAAAACTCACAATTACATTGATTACACTTATCATTTTTTGAGACTAGAATCAAATCTCAAAGTGCATCTTTTCAAACAAGTTTTGATTATTGATTCAACTTCCCCAACAGGATTCTGATATCCTTTCATCTTGGAAGCCACAATCAAGAGTTAGAAACGTCATTTGATCATATCATAAGATTTTCATCTTATCAGATCAAGACATTATCATTTTTGCACTTATAAACCTATGATCTAAGTCTAGAAGAACATTTCAAAAGTATATGCCTATTGTCCACTTTACAACATGGGTGATAAGGAACAAAATCTTTTTCATAGGTTTCGTACTAGGAATAGTTCAAATAATGAGATAACCGATGAAATGATTCAAGAAGTTGAACAGGATCCACAGTTTCACATAATTTTGGACAAGATGTTAGAGCGAGATAAAGAAGGCTACTTTCTTTTCTTAGCAAACCAAGGTGCCAAATTGCCCTCTAACTACAATATGGAGAAAATTAAGGAAGATCCTGAAAAGACTAAAACTCCATTAAATGATCTTAGTAGTTTTCCCCAACAAACAAGAGCACTCCAAAGGAAAATCAATGAAATACAAGGGGGCACAACTATGAAGTCTTTTGACGGAAATATGAATGTAACCTCTTCTCCTCCAAAAGCAACATCATCCAAATTCAATGTTTTTGAATTTTTGCAAAGGTTACATAAGAAGCCCAAATCTAAGCCCTCAAATAAAATTGACCAATCCTGTCATGTCATGCATTTATCTTCATCCCCCATAATTCAAAATGAATCTCATGATTCTTTCACTCAAGATAATGATTCTATTCAATCACCTTCTTCTATCATATCCTTTACATCCAATGATTCATTTCAATCTACACATCTTGATCAAAACATTCTACAAACCCTTCCTATCTTTGATCAAGATCCCATCTCTCAAGGACCATATGATGATCCCCTCCTTTCATTATTCACCCATGATAATCCTCTTCCATCTCAAGAGACAAACGTTCCTCCAAGTTCTTCTTCGTCATCATCTAATCAATCCATACCATCCCATGATTCTATTGCATTACAAGAGCATGATATTTCTTCCATCCTATCTAATGATGTCTTACCAATTGATGATCAAGATATGATTTCTACAAAATTTCATGATTCCCTTCCTCATCAAGATCAATATAATCTTCCATTCAAGGATACCCTTTCATCCCATGAAGATGATTATCCTCCTCATGATCAAGATATTCCTTTCATACCATTTCATAATCCTTTTCCAAGTCAAGATCAAAACACCCCATCATCCCCATGTCAAGAGCCTATTACACCTATTCACGTTATCCATGAACCCCACACCTATAAATTGGGATCCTCCTCCTTTATCCATTTTAGTTTACTTCCAAAACCTATCCTCTCATCCATATCATATCCTCTTCACAATGGACTCGCATCTTGTTTCACAAACAATACATATCCCATTGGTAAACGAATGTGTGAAATTATGAATTACAAAGGAAAAGGTTTAGGTCTTCATGAGCAAGGTATCCTAGAACCCCTTTCTGTCCAAGCACATCCATATTCTCATGGCCTTGGTTATACACCTCATACTCAACCTAGGTATCCTAGTCCATCAAACTCTCCATCCATCCTAGGTCCTTATCCTAGTCCATCAAACTCTCCATCCATCCTAGGTTCTTATCCTAGTCCATCAAACTCTCCATCCATCCTAGGTCCTTATCCTATTCCATCAAAAACTCCATCTATCCTAGGTCCTTATCCTAGTTCATCAAACCATTCATCTATCCTTGGTCCTTATCATTCCAACCCTAGCTCATCAACCCTTCTATCCATATTAGGGTCCCACATTTCTCCATCTCCTATTCTTCAAGAACAACAAAAACACACATCCTTGATCCACTTTCAAAATTCTTCCTTCATTAACTCATCCATCATACCTCCATATCATTCACCTCAATCCACCCCTCCCATTGCTCTTGGAAGCAATTTGGATGCCAAATATGAAAAGCTTCTATATCAAAATCCACATGTATCAAAGGATCAACATGTCTCCTCAAAGAGTCATGCAAAAATAAAAGAAAATTTGATCCAAAAAATCAAAAAGCAATTTTCAAAGGCCACAAAGGCCCATCAAAGCAAAGGCAATTTTCAAAGGCCACAAAGGTCCATCAAAGCAAAGGCAATTTCCAAAGGTCACAAAGGCCCATCAAAGCAAAAAGGAAATTTTCAAAGACCACAAAGGTCCATAAATCAAAAAGAAAAATCTCAAAGGCCACAAAGGCCCACAAAGCAAATATCAAAATCAAAATTCATGTGGATTCCTAAAAGTCTCATAAAAGCAATAAACTCTAAATTGGCATCCAAATTTTCTAATCCAAAAGCTTCCTCCAATTTTCCATCTAATAACCTATCACCTTCCAAATCCATTTTTCCTCCATCACTCCACCACCCTTCAAGGTGTGTGCCAATGTTGATCTTTTCAACCTTTCCATTTATCCATAAACAGGTTTTCCAACCTCCTATCCATTATCCAACATTCATCTCCCATCATTCTCCTTTAATCCAAACTTTTGCATAAGTCCTTAGATTCTTCCATCATATCATTAATCTGCCAACATTTAGGATTCTAATTCCCATTACCATGGTTTATTAGAGGGATATTTGGTTGTGAAACTTGATGCTTAAGTCCTTCCTCCATCTCCCTATCATCCATATCATATCTTCCATATTCCTCTCGCACTCTACATTTAGGGACAAGTTTCATCCATCTTATCATTCATGGTCATTTTTATGCCCATTCCTTACATTTCCACCTTTGATCTTGACAAGGTTAAGGATCTTCCTGAAAATCATACATCTTATCCTATTCACTTCATCCAAATCTTCAATACCATATCCTTTGTCATGCATCTTCTCTTATATTGTGGGGAATCTTGTTCCTTCAATTAGTCATATCATCTCATTTCATCTTAAAAAAAAAAAAAAATCAGAAAAAGTCCTTAAAAAATCCATAAAAATCAGAAAAGTTTTGAAAAAGTGCAATAAAAACACATAGTGAAAACTTGGCAAACAAGCGCTACTTGTGATTAAAATGGGTTCCTCCATTTATTAGTTTATGTCTTGTTTTCATCCATCCATATCCATTCTATGTATATATCTTTCATTATCCATATCATATAGTGGGAATCTTTTCATCATGGCTTGATGAAATTTGTACATATCTTTTATCCTTAGGTTGTGTTTACACTGGGGGCAAAAATGCAGAAACATACACTGAACAAATAGGAGAGGACAACAAGCTTTTTGAATATCACAAACAGACATAAAATAGTTTGACAAAACACAACAAACATTGTCGTATCAAATCAACCACAACGTGTTTATTCAATGCCAATGGAAATCGAAACAACATGATCCAAACAACTATCGAAATGAGAATATCAATGATGATAACCAAATTGGATGATCTTAATCTGAATAAATGTTTGAAATACTTTAAGCAAGAATGGAATGGTTGTTTGATTTTCTATCATATCTCTGGAGTGATTCAATGATGTACTGAACTAGAAAAGCAAGGAAGGAGTATGATTTTTATTTGTCTGCTATTTTTGAGGAAATCATTAGTACTATGCAAATTGGTCGCGAGACATGCTCTACTATGTATCATGGATGACATTTCAGAATTTGCATGAGAAAAGGATTAACTCTTGTCTGTTTATGCAAGCAATACTCAGGTCATCTCGGTTCAATTATACCTAGATGCTTGTATTAACTTGCTATATTAAAAATCATGAAAGCAATACTCAGGTCATCACTGGTGCTAACATACCCTTTGATGCTTGTATTAACTTTCAACATTTCAAAAGCTCTATGATGATACAAAAAGCATAAATAAGCTCTCCAAATGGCAATATTGTATGAATGTCCTGCATGGTTAGTATAGATTGCATTCATGTTAGAATCTGCATTTTGCATTTGTAGATTTTCCCAAAAGCTGGCAAAGTATACAATGTCTCAATAAAAAAAATCAAAGCTGATCACATGAAAACACTATGAGGTGCTACCCCCAGATGTTGTTGGTCTCACACCACCTATTCCTACATCAGAAGATCAAATCATCAATAACATCAGAAGATCATACAATTATTCAAATCAAAATGGATCATCAAATCAATCAAATCAATCCAATCAGAATACATCATTCGACTATTTGTTTTTAACAACTTTGAAAACAAATTTATCAACATATCAACCGATTTGTCTTTCAACAACTTTGAAAGCAAATTTATCACAATTTTGTTTGTTTTTAACAACTTTAGAAACAAATTCATCAACCAAATCTGAATATCAACTTTTTGTTTTTCATCATCATGAAAACAAATTTATCAAATCATGTTTGTTTTTAACAACCTTAGAAGCAAACTTATCAACAACTATTTGTTTTTAACAACTTTAAAAGCAAATTTATCAGCTATATTTGTTTTCCAACAACCTTGGGAACAAATTTATTAGACAAACATCATCAAATCAGGGCATCTCAATACACAAAATTGGGGCATTTTATCATATTTTAACATAGTAGGGGCAATTTCTTCATCAATTTTTCATTTCATATCTTTTCGAGTCAATTTTCTTCAAATCATTAGTTTCAAACGATGAATCGACATCTTCAAAATCATAAAAATCGAAAAATTTCACAAAAATCGATAAAAATCAAAAAAATCATAAAAAATTCAAAATCTTATCGATTCATCGTTCGCAGGGGCATATACATATCATTATTTCGATAGTCAACATTTGGGGCAAAATTCAAAATTCTTTGAAGCAATGCGTAAAACACATCACTTCAAAGAGGGGCAAAATGTATACACCTTAAAATGGTCACATCACATTGTCTGGTAATTAATTAAATATTTTTAATATTTAATTAAAATCTTCGAATTCTATCTGCGTATAAATAAATTTAAATAATTTATTTATATTTCTTCCATATTTTGATTAAATAAATAAAGTTTATTTAATCATCTTTTCGTATTCATTTCTTAATTAATTAAATAAACATTACGATTTATTTATATTAATTATCATATAATCTTAGTTTGAATATCTTATTCAAATAAAGATTAAAATATTCTTCTTCTTCTAAATATCATTTACAATTAAATATTCCAAAATATTTAATTATTTCCTCTAATCCAATTTAAATATTTGTTATTAAAATCATTTCAAATTCCTCTAATTCGATTCATATATCTATTTATAATTAAATATTTCATAAAATATTTAATTAATTCTTCTAAATATTTCATATTCTTCTAAAGTCACATCATAATTAAATATTACAAAATATTTAATTAAATCTTCCATAGTATAAAATCAAAAATCAAATTCATTAAATAAAATTAAATAAATTTATTTATTTATTTAATTTGGGATTTATCTTCAACTCCCGGGAAGCAAACGGTTAAAACAGAAAATTAAATTTCTTTGTTTCTGTGCAGGCTTGTTCCTGTGGGTTGAAGACAGGAATCCATCCTTCTCTCCAACCTCTCAACCTCTCCCATTTTCTTCTCAACTTCTTCATCTTTCACCATTCAAACCTACTAGACAATCTCATAGCCGTAGATTCTTGCCAATCGGGATTGTGCCTGCAAAAATCTATAAATACGACTGCCGGGAGCTCCAAATGATATAGAAATTTTAAGCAAGTAAATTATAGGAAAATTTCATAGCATTCATACTTTCATAGCATAGAATCATAGCATAATATAGCATAGAATCATAGCAATAGCAATATAGAATCATGATATTTTTCATTCACAGCCTCTGTGCATAATTCACAGCCCCTGTGCATAATCCACAGCATATAGAATAGAGGTTTTTCATTTGCATACTCATTCTACAGCAGCCATTTGGAGAAGCTTACATCAAATCTGAGAGCAGCAACTTCAAATTCCTGGAGATAGAGGAAGATGAAACGGCTCTAAAAAAACTTTGTTTTATTTGATTTCATTTAGTTTTCTTTAGTATAATGTTTCATTTGTGTTTGTGTTTTCAATTAGATTAACATAAATAAACATTACACTAAAAGAAGATGCCAAAGCAGGAGCTTCTAGCTCCCCTTCCTCCTTCCACAAGGTAGCCTGTTTAGTGGCCAAAGCCTTCCTCTGATGCTTACGCTCATGCATAAGGCAGTTTCTACAGCTCTGAGAGCTAGAGGCTACAGCTTAGGAAGGAACAAAAGACTCATGATCATCCATCGAAGTATCCATCACAATCATTTTTGGTGGAGGGAGTGAATCCTAGACGAAAATAGGAGGAAGAGATGGAGAAGTAGATGCAACAACAGCAGGGGGAGAAAACTCGAGCGCCTCAACAGTAGGCCTCTTCTCGTTTGCTACCTTAGGGGTAGGGACAATACACTACAATAAATCCCTATGATTAGCTCCCTTTTTTGCTTCCACCCACTGTTTTAATGTATCTTTCTCCAATTTTTGGGAAAAGTTGGCACTATTTTTCAAGATGGTGTTATTTTTGGCATTTTTTCCACCAACCAGAACAATCCGACATTGATTCAAGTGCAAATTAGCACCGAAATTAGCACCAAGATTGGTGCCAATATTAATGCCTAGTGTAGTTCCCATATTAACGCCTAGATTAATGCCAAGATTAGCGCCAAAAATGATGCCTACGGTAACACCCAAATTAGTGCCTAAATTAGCAACCAGATTAGCATCTACGTTAGCACCCATATTAGCACCTGGTGTAACACCTATTTTAGCACCTGCTTTACAGCTTGTTTTAGTGCCTAATATAGTGCCAAATTTAGCACCTAATTTAGTGTCTAATTGTTATAATCTAGTAGGGATTAAGGGTGTTAGAACAAAAAATCCTTCCCCAATATTCACTAGCCTTCAATTGCTTGCCTACATTTCACTTGCATCAAAAGATCTACTACCTTTGATTTTTCATTGTATTTAACATGAAATGCAACAATTTGTGTGACAAGATCCATACTGTCACTAGCATTCCCTTTGTATATACCCATTTATTCCTCCAGATAATCATAAAAAAAGAAAAAAATTCCTTTACTGTTGTACTTTGTGTAGATTAAGGGTTGAGGATTGAGGGATTAAGGGTTGAGGGTTGAGAATTGAGGGTTAAGGGTGGTTTAATGTATAGGGTAGAGGTTTTATGGTTAATTAAGGTTGAGGGTATATGGTTCAAGGATTAGGGTTGAGGGTATAGGGTTGAGGGATTAGGGTAGAGAGGGAGGGGTGGATTAAGGGTTGAGGGTTGAGAATTGAGGGTTGAGGGTGATTTAATGTATACTAGGGTAGAGGGTAGAGATGGTAAAGGGTATAAGGGTTGAGGGTTTAAGGGTTGAGGGTTGAGGGTATATGGTTCAAGGATTAAGCTTAAGGGTCCAATGTATAGGGTAGAGGGTATAGGGATTGAGGGATTAGAGTTTAAGGGAATTTGAGGGTAGAGGGTAGAGGGTAGAGGGTAGAGGGTCAAGGGTTTAAGGGTTGAGGGTTGAGGGATTAGGGTAGAGAGTGATTTACTTGGGTTTAAGGGTTTAAGAGTTGAGGGATTAAGGTCAAGGGTATAAGAGGGTATTGGCCAGTTGAGGGTAGAGGGACGTAGAGGGTTTAGCATTTTAGGGTTTAGGGTATTGGGTTGAGGGTATAAGTTAGTTGAGGGATTAGGGTTGAGGGTAGATGGTAGAAGGTTTAAGGTCAGTTTATGTTTTAAGGGTTTAGGGTTTAGGGATGTTAAGGGTTGAGGGTAGAGAGTTTAGGGTATATCTAGGATGTTTGAGGGTATATGGTTGAAGGTCAATTAGGGTTGATGTTCCAATGTAGAGGGTAGAGGGTATAGGGGTTTAGGGTTTAGGGTTTAAGGGTTGAGGGTTGAGGGATTAAGGGTTGAGGGTTGAGAATTGAGGGTTGAGGGTTTAATGTATAGGGTAGATCAGAGGGTAGAGGGTAGAGGGTTTAAGGCTTGAGGCTTGATGGTTTAAGGTTGAGGGTAGAGGGTTGAGGATATATGGTTGAGGTATTAGGGTTGAGGGTCCAATCATGTATAGGGTAGAGGGTATAGGGGTTGAGGAATTAGGGTTTGACTAGGGTTGAGGGTAGAGGGTAGAGGGTTGAGGGTTAATTAAGGGTTGAGGGTTGAGGGATTAGGGTAGAGAGTTTAGTAATTGGGTTTATTAATGGTTTAACTAGGGTTGAGGGTAGAGGGTATATGGTTCAAGGATTAAGGTTTAGGGTCCAAAGTATATATAGGGTAGAGGGTAGAGGGTGTAAGGGTAATTTAGGGTTTAAGGGTTGAGGTTGAGGGTTTAAGGTTGAGTTTAGAGGGTTGAGGGTATATGGTTCAAGGATTGGGGTTGAGGGTCCAATGTATAGGGTAGAGGGTATAGGGGTTGAGGGATTAGGGTTCAAGGGTACTTGCAGAGGGTTGAGGGTAGAGGGTAGAGGGTAGAGGGTCGATGGTTTAAGGGTTGCGGAATTAAGGGTTGAGGGTTGAGGGATTAGGGTATAGAGTAGTAATTTACATGGGTTCAAGGGTTGATGGATTAGGGTTGAGGGATTAGGGTCAAGGGTATAAGAGGGTATTGGGTTGAGGGTAGAGGGACATAGAGGGTTTAACAGTTTAGGGTTTAGGGTATTGGGTTGAGGGTATAGGGTTGAAGAATTATGGTAGAGGGTAGAGGGTAGAAGGTTTAAGTTTTAAGGTCGGTTTAGGGTTTAAGGGTTTAGGGTTTAGGGATGTTAAGGGTTGAGGGTAGAGGGTTTATGGTATAGCTAGGATGTTTGAGTGTGTAATATGGTTGAAGGTCGATTAGGATTGAGGTTCCAATGTAGAGGGTAGAGGGTATAGGGGTTGAGGGTTGAGGGTTGAGGGATTAACTAGGGTTGAGGGTTTAAGGCTTGAGGCTTGAGGGACATTTAAGGTTGAGGGTAGAGGGTTGAGGTTATATGCAGGTTGAGGGATTAGGGTTGAGGTCCAATGTATAGGGTAAAGGGTATATGGGTTGAGTCCGGATTAGGGTTTAACTAGGGTTGAGGGTTGAGGGTAGAAGGTAGAGGGTAGAGGGTTAAGGGATTAGGGTAGATATTTTAGTAATTGGGTCTCAGGGTTTAACTAGGTTTGAGGGATTAGGGTCAAGGGTAGAGGGTATAATATGGTTCAAGGATTAGGATTAGTTATATTAGGGTCCAATGTATATATAGGGTAGAGGGTAGAGGGTGTAAGGGTGTAAGGGTACTTTAGGGTTTAAGGGTTGAGGGTTGAGGGTTTAAGGTTGAGAGTAGAGGGTTGAGGGTATATGGTTCAAGGATTAGGGTTGAGGGTCCATTAATATATAGGGTAGAGGGTATAGGGGTTAAGGGGTTAGGGTTTAAGGGTACTTGTAGAGGGTTGAGGGTTGAGGGTTGAGGGTTGAGGGTTGAGGGATTAAAGGTTGAGGGTTGAGGTATTAGGGTAGAGAGTAATTTACTTGGGTTTAAGGGTTTAAGGGTTGAGGGATTACTAGGATTTATGGATTAGTGTCAAGGGTATAAGAGGGTATTAGATTGAGGGTAGAGGGACATAGAGGGTTTAACATCGGTCTAGGGTTTAGGGTATAAGAGGGTAGAAGTTTTAAGGACAATTTAGGGTTAAGCGTTTAGGGTTGAGGGACGTTATTAAGGGTTGAGGGTAGAGGGTTTAGGGTATAGCTAGGACGTTTAAGGGTATAATATGGTTGAAGTTCGATTAGGGTTGAGGTTCCTATGTAGAGGGTAGAGGGTATAGGGGTTGAGGGTTTAGGGTTTAAGGGTTGAGGGTTGATGGATTAAAGGTTGAGGGTTGATAATTGAGGGTTGAGGGTTTAATGTATAGGGTAGATCAGAGGGTATATAGAGGGTAGAGGGTTTAAGGCTTGAGGCTTGAGGGTTTAAGGTTGAGGGTAGAGGGTTGAGGGTATATGGTTGAGGGTCCAATATTGTATAGGCTAGTAGAGGGTATAGGGGTTGAGGGTATGCATGTGGTTGAGGGATTAGGAGGGTCCAATGTATAGGGTAGAGGGTATAGGGGTTATGAGGGATTAGGGTTTAACTAGGGTTGAGGGTTAATTAAGGGTTTAATGTATTTTTCTCCAATTTTTTGAAAAAGTTGGCGCTATTTATTGGGATGGGGCTATATATTTTACACTGAAGGCATATCCTATTTGAAGAAGACAAACCTAAAACTTCCAATCGATGGTTGATATCAAACTGTCGACCCTTGAAACCGTTTGGTCCATTGGTACCCTTTTCTTGATTTTATCACATTATAGTAATACTTTACTTGCAAAAGTTTGCCCCGTGTTGCATAATATCTTATACAAATTGCATATAATTTATTTCTGCCCATGTTGCATAATATTTGCTATCGCATGTGGTTAAAGTATTTTTATTCTATTTTTTTACAGGCATGTAAATATTATTTGTTTTGCGAGCCCTAAATTACCAAGTGCTAGACGAAATTATTTTTTATTCTACTAAATTGACTATTCTATCATTTTACTCTTTGCTTGGTAATTTACAAACCACTTGGTTAACAAAATAATCTATGCATATACATATTATTTTTTTTAAGTATTTAATTATAAGGATTGTACTATTTTTTGGTATTTAATTATAAGGATTTGTCTTCTTTTTATTTTCTTTTCCATTTTAAAATTTTGAATAGGTAAACTGAACATTTAGTAATTATAATTTTTTTTAGATAATATTAGTTGATTTTTTTAAATTTTAAAACTGTTTAAATAATGAGAATGGGAATTATAATGTACATTCTTTTTGCATATACATACTGTTTTTGTTTAGTATTTAATTAATTATAAGGATTTGTATTATTTTTATTTTCTTTTCCATTTTAAACTTTAAAATTAGTAAGTATAATTTTTATTTATATTATATTAGTTGAGTTTTTAATTTTATTTTTAAACTGTTTAATTATGAGAATTGTTTTTCCCATAATTGGGAATTATAATGTACATTATTTATTTTACATTATAATTTTATTTGAAAATAATATATATGAGATTATTTGAAAAAAAAATTTACAAATTACAGATGAAATAAATAAAATAAAATAAGGGTTTTTTTATAAGTACGAGCATTAATGAAGGGAGTTTGAGCTCGAATTTTAACGATGGCCTAGCATACAAAGCTAGGTATGCAGGACGGCATCGCTGGAGCAAGGATAGCTAGCCTTGCTAATAACTAACCTTTCACTAATGTGTAGATTGAAATGCTTGATGAATATGGGTTTATTTATTGGGAAGTGGCATTGGTTTGTGTAGCGTAGTAAAGGTTTTGGGTGTTAGTGTTTAGTTTATGGTGGTGCTTTGGTTGGCAGAGTGTGCTCAGCCTCTGGTGTTGTCTGCAAATGACAATGGTCGAGCATTCAAAATTTATCATTGCAAATTTTTCGGTGGAGAGATTGTCATGGTTTGGAGTGGATACTCCAATCTCCCTGCTAGTGGTGTTGAGGAAAGCTACATTTAGAGAAATAACAAACTAAAGGTTGAAGCGAATTTTGCTAAATATTGATCCCCTCATAGTTTTGGTGGTAAAGATGGTTCTAGGCTCTGGTCACATTAAGCGCAAGGATTATTGGGGGGGGAAATGTGCACATTTCCCCGTGCTTCTTGGCTTCTCTACTCGATAGTCAAGTCCCCAAGATGAGGCGATAAGGTTTTACCCCTTCCTCTTGAACCTGAGTGGGGCAACTCTTATGCACCACTGAATGATAGTGGGAATTGCAGTGGAATATTTAAAGAAGCTACCAGGGTTAATGGCAGCTGATAGTGTCAACTGGGTTACGAATTTTGAGTTATTTGCAAATTTCAATGGGTTTTTGTAATTTGGTTTATTTAAATCTTTTGTCATTAATTTCTCTAGTCTAGTAATGGATAGCTCAAATTGGGGTTTTTTGGGTTAGTTTTTGGCTCTGCCAATTTTGAAAGTTTATAGTTAAATTCTCTATTCTAGGTGGAGGCATTATGGTAGCTTCTGGTTTTGCATTGAAATACTAAAATTTTCTGCATAGTAAATGGACTATCTCTTTCCTTATTTAATCAATAAAAAAAATCTTACGTATCAAAAAATCAATATCATAATTGGTAGCTCTCAATAATTATTTTAGCTTCACCTATTAATGGAATTAAACCATATATACAATAGTATAGAAATCTTGAATAAAATGAAATAAGTAATGATCTACCTACTTTTTAGAATAAAATGGATTTTCTCTTTTGAGATGTAATTTATTTTTGTGGAACATGAGTTGTCTCTTTTAAATTAATTTGTTTTATAAAATTCCCTTTCATTTAAGAAGATTTTCTTTTACAAAAGGATTAGATATAGATTGGAGTCATCCTTATAATTATCCTTATATTTTTAAATATCTTAATTTAGAAATTATATGAAGATATTTCCATCTGCAACTTAGAATTTTTCAATATATTATATAAAAAAGTGCATAGTATCAATCAAACAAATCTTTAAAAAACAAATTAAACAATTTTTTTTTAAGTTATATAAAAAAGTGGATAGTATCAATCAAAAAAAAATTTGAGAAATAATTAAATGTGTAGAGAAATTTTCTTTAGGTGTTCTTTTTTAAGAAAACAAAGTTATCATAGATACATTCAAATCCGATATTTTATAAAAAACACAATTAATTAAACATAAAATAAAGAATTAAAAACAATTTAAAGATGATATCGTCTTGATTGATGTTCATTTAATGAAACAATAGGTCATAATGGAAAAGCAAGCACTACGAGAGAAACAAACAATAAAACAACAATCTTGGTTGACAATAATCAAAGGAAAAAATGATCCCTTAATTGTTGAGTTTGTAATTTAAATTAAATTTTATTATGACAATTTCAACAAGAAAAAACTTTAAAATGATCCCTCAATCACTTGCCATAAATTAATGATCCTCTACTTCTCTTCATTTACCTAGATGGGCTAGGTTCACAAAGTGGAGTTGCCTCCTCTTATGGAAAGAATGAAGAAACACATCAAACTAAAAATCAATATCATTTATTTACACTAAATGGTGTTAGATAAAATAAAAATTACATAATGTTATTTATATTACTAGGTCATAATGTGAGAGCCTTAGGAGATAAAATTTCCATAGCAATTCCCATATCCTAGAAGAGTATGTGTTGATGTTGTTGGAGCTAAAAAATCCACATTGGTTGTCCCACACACCTCCATTTTCACTTATCCTCCCATATCCACCATATGCTCCATTTCCATTTCATAATAATTGACATTAGTATAAAGTACCAAAATAAGGCCCTTGATCATTACAATAAAGTGAAGTCCCTGCTTGAAATTTTCTCCTAACAACTCATGGCATGTTGCCAAGACAATGCCTTATTAGAGAGAGTCTCACCATAGTCTCTTCGACACAAGTAGAAAAGGATAATAAGAAATGTAGATGAGACTCCTAAATGTCTAAGAGACGTATTCAAATGTCTTCCCGCCATCCTAAAGAGTGACATGTCTAAGAGACTTGGGCATGTTGAGGAGAGAATCTAACATGTCTCACCGACAAATCATACAAGTGTCAACATTCAGGAAATAGAAAAACATCTCTTAGACACTGAGAGCTTATCATAAAATAAACAGTAAATCACTAGCAGAACAAGCAGTGATGAAACAAAAATGTCGAAGAGACATCAGCATGTCGAGGAGAGAAGCAAAGAAGTCCCTTCGACACTCAAGGAGAAAAGTATCGGCAAGACATGGAAATATTGAACAGACATTGGATGAGGTCTCATCGACATCCTAAAAACGATATGTCAAGGAGACACAAAGATATCGAGAAGACATTATCAAAAGTCTCCCTGACATTCTGGCACAAAATATCAATGAGACTAAGGGACGTCGATGAGAGGTGACCTCGGGTCTCCCCGACATAGCAAAGTAACATAGACATCATCAGAAACTATTACTATTGAGGAAAGAAATAAATACATGATGAGGAGACATAAGCTTGTCAGTAAGAGAAATCCACTAGTCTCATCGACAAAAAAGAAAATCATCAGGGAGCAAAATAAGAAGTAAATATCAAAGAGACATTGCGATATCGATGAGAGAACCCTAAATGTCTCTTAGATATTTCTCAAAAGATGGCCAAGGATATCGAAGAGAAATACAGACGTTGTGATCAGAGTCTCATCAAAAAAATATGAAATAATTGTAACTAAATTGATTTGATGTCCATTAATTCATCGAAGAGACAACTGCCATTAATACGCAAGTTTTATAGGAAGGTGGTGCAAGTGCCATTTATGAACTAGAGTTGGTTTAAGTGTGATAAAATTCAATAAAATTAGCCTTTAAGAAACAAAAATTCACTGCATGTTGTGGATAAGCATCTAGAGGACAGAGTTGGATGAAAGAAAGCAGCTCAAAAATTTTGGCATTCACTCAAGTAAGTACACCTTGGCTCAATTGAATGTAAATTTTTGAATATAGCTTGAAGTACAGCATTGTTAGGATTAGAATGGATAAAACCCCAGAAAAGACAAGAGCAAAAAGGAAAAAAATTGAAACTAGACCTCTCAATCAAGACTTAATAGATCAATGTCTCGAGTTTGGGCCTAAAGCACAAAGAATTGCTCAGTTAAACCCATCATGTGAGACCCTAGTAGACAAGCATAAGAATTTGGGAGATGTATGGACTCCACATAGAGGCTACGATTTGTTCATATATCATTATAGGAAGAAATACAGATATAGCCCAATCTCAAACCCATGGAATTTGAATTTAGGGAAGCTAGTAATGCCAAATGTTTTTGTGAACGTAAAGTTAATTAGAGCACTGGAAAAGAATTATAATCCCAAAACAAGGGAAATTTATTTGCATGATGGGTAACAATTTATGATCATAACAAGGGATTATATTTGCATGGTTTTCAGTGGAGTAGGTGGGGTGGGGGACTTGCTGGGGGTATTTGCTTTTGTGGTTATGAGGTTGCAAGGGGTTGGAGTTTGGCACGGAGACGAGGGGTCAATTAACCTATGAGGTTTCCTAGCAATGAAAAGCCCTCATTTTATGTAGAATTGTTTGAAGAATATTATCAACACATACTATTTAGCTAGCCAAGTGTTGGGAATTGAGGCGCCTGCCAACATGAGTATATCTCCCATGGTTCTGTCCGTGGACATTTAGAGTCAAGATTCCAGGCCCTATGATTATGCAAAGTATCTTTTGGAGGCCATTAATAGTGCTCTTAATGCTATTAAGAATAACAGTGAAGCTATCAATTTCAAGCACTATTCACTTCTTATGCATATGATACTATATGAGGGCCAGGTGATGGGAATCTGGGGAGAAGAATTAAGAGTAAAATATTTGGATAGTGATGGTAATTCAAGACTAGTGCAAATATGGACATCAGTCTAGGATAGTAGATGTGGGAGATCCCACTACTTGTACTTTGAGGAGCATTTTGTCAAACCCTTGTATAAATTTCTTGATCGTAAATGTGATTATAATCTATCCCCCGAAGTATAGAGGTTTCTCCGACCAAAGGAGAAAGGCCATGATGGAAAGATAAATCACAATTGGGGAGATTGGTACATTTTTCATATTGTACTGTCATTAGGGTGTATGGATTTGAGGTAGAACCATATTTGTTGCCTAAGACTGTGTTGGATAGAGTTGCTTATCTTGAGATTATAAGACAATTGTATTATTCATCCTTTATGCATTTGAAAATATTTGGAAGGCAGACATTCATGCCTTTTGCTTTGTGCTTTGGTGATTTCACCATTATTGCTAAATCTAGGTATGACTTGGTTGGAAGCAAGTTAAATTATTATGGCTTGTTAGTTGGAAATAAAAGGAAGAATTTTTAACTTGAGCACCTTATAAGTGATGCCAAAATTTCTCAAAAATTGAAAGGATATGAGCATAAGTTTGATATTGATGATGTTGTCAGGAATTGTGAGGATAGTCAGGAAATCATTAGAGAAAATACATACAATAGGATTGTTATGGCTAAGGCTTGGAGATTGAAAACTAACCCATCTTATGTAGAAGCTTTTTATGAAATTCAAGATCCCATGGATAGAGTTGAACAGTTGCATCTGCATGAAGAAGAGATAATAAATCATGTACCTCTGGTGGCATTTGAGAGAAGAAGAAATGTTGGCTCTTCGAGGAAAGCAAAAAATGCAGCACCATTAGACCATTTGTCACCTCAGCCTACTCCAAAGGTAAGATTTACAGTTAATACACCAATCATGGTAGAAGATGATGTTGAAGAGGAGGATGAAGTCACACAGATCAATACTCCTATCATTCCTCCATATTAAATGCCACTGGAAAGGAGTGTAGTAAACTTTGAAGCTTCTGATGAGCTATCTAATGATGTGAGGCATTGAGCCAGTCAAGAGTTCATTGTAGATGATGCCTTTGTCCAGAATCCTAAATTTAAATCTTTCATATATGAATATAAAGGAAAGGTGGTAAGGGAAAGGTTGAAGTACATTGACCCTGAGAAGGAAGCATATGCTTTAAAATAACTTCAACATGAAATTGATAGAGAAATGAAATATATGATTGTTGAGAGAGGAAGGGCATTGTTGAAAGATGTTGGGGTTATGCTCCTTCTAGGATGGGATATCATCTCAGAAATTGTATTTGATTATTTTCTGAAAAAGAAAAAATAAAACCTTGCACTTAATAGATGAAACTAGTGACAAGTTCTACACTGGATCAAGATTTAATCCTGACAATACTACCTTGCAGATATGGGAACTCTATCCACCAAGGAAAAATCCTTCCCTAGTTGATCATGATCATATTTTTGGACATCTTTTGGTGCAGAGAGTAGGAGAAACACATCCCATGGAAACTACCGATTTGAATGTGAATGTGGCCAAATTCACAAAGGCTCAAATTCAAAAATTGGTAAGGGATAACCAGGGGTTGATAGAAGAAAATGAAAGGTTGAAACAAGAGTTGGTCAGCTACAGGGATAGACTACCTTCTTCTTCTTTAGGGCTCTATTCTCCATTGGTTTAAAATGAAAGGAAAGTGCTTGAGGCAATGTCAAAAACAACATATTGGAAAAGAAGGCATGAGAAAGTGCAGAAGGAATAGGAAGAGTTAAAGGGAAAACTCAAAACCACTACCTTTGAGATGGCATTAGAAATAGTCTACATGAGATTCCAAGACATGTACAAACATGTTGAACAAGTTTGGAAAATTCATGAAAAAACATATGTGGCACTACTGGAAAACACCAAATTGAGTGATAGGATGAAGGAGGTAGAGTCTTGAATCATTGCAAAGAAAGAAGATAACTCTACTATGTTACAAGAATACCAAGAACTCATGAAAGCTCATAGGGACTTCCACAATACCCTGACACAGGAGTTGAGTGATTTTAGTTAGCCACTGAGTATGGCCTTACCCAATTTCTTTGAAGATACAAAATTGAAAGATCAGGATACATGGAAGGACAAAATTTCCAACTATCTACCACCTATTCTTGATGTGATTAATGATGAAGAGGAAGTGCTTAAGAGGACACACCAGCAACTTGGGATAATCTTCGAATTGGAGTATGCTATGAAAGAAATCATATATAATGCAGACACTCATGCTAAAAGTGGTTACGTGGAGCATTTGTCAAAGGTCAACTTGTTCATTTCATGAGCCAAGTAAGAGAGGAG
>VDFB02174145.1:31954-46875 GCA_007258455.2 Sequoia sempervirens
CCTTATGTTCTACCAATTCATTGTGAGTAGGTATTTCTTTCACTCAAACAAGTAGTAGTGATCATTAATCTATTCATTCATAGTTTATTGTGAATATATACATGTGTTTATTAATCAATAAAATTGTTATAACATATGTCTAATATATGTATGTCGTTCATTTGCAAGTATTTTTCTATGAAGATATTTTGGACCTGAAATGGATATTTGTCATACAATATGATCCAAGATTAAGGCATGTATTCGACGATACATTAGTGGATACTAAGCAAAACAATGATGACCAACAAAGTAGGAGAGGATTAAGGGAACATCAAAGAAATTGGCATCCACTTGATGATGTTGAAGATGGTTATGTTCAGGCACAAGAAGATAACAATCCAGAGTTAGATGATGTTATGGAAGACAACAATATGGATGGTATAGAAAATGATGACCCAAATACATATGGGAACAATATAGATGGTCTATAGTCAAATTTCAATGATGATGAAGATGATGCAGGTCAAGATGAGGATGATGATAATATGAAATACTTGAAAGAACATATGAACATTGACAATGATACAATGGATGACATTGTAGCAGATAATAATGTTAATGACCAAGACTTCTAAATTTTCAAAATTATTTGCAATCCATGTTTAAAAAAGGATGATTCTTATGGCCTAAACTTTGAAATGATTCAGTCATATTAATTCAAGTCTTAAACTATAGAACCACCACTCTCCATTTTTATGGTGTATAACTTGTTTATTATAAATATTTTATTAACTATAGATTTAGCTTGATACGTATCTCCCAATTTCTTTAAAACAAGTGCTATAATGGTCTCTTCATGTACATTCAACAATATTGAACTAGCATACGTATATTTAGAAAAATCTATGTAAAATAAGCCAAGAGATATCCTTCCCGAGACCCTATTGTATTTATATGGTGGAAATTTAATTTAATTTAACTTTAAACTTCATAAAATTTCTGAAAAATAAATCAAAATGAATATTGTATTGGCAGGGCTTACATTTTTTTCGAGGTGCCTATTTTAAATTTCATGATCAAACTTCATAATGAATTTTGCCTATTTTACATGTTGCCTATTTTACATGTAGCAGACAATAATGTTAATGACCAAAACTTCTAAATTTTCAGAATTATTTGCAATCCATGTTTAAAAAAGGATGATTCTTATGGCCTAAACTTTGAAATGCTTCAGTAATATTAATTCAAGTGTTAAACTATAGAACCACCACTCTCCATTTTGATGGTATATAACTTGTTTATTAGAAATATTTTATTAACTATAGATTTAGCTTGATATGTATCTCCCAATTTCTTTAAAATAAGTGGTATAATGGTCTTTTCATGTACATTCAACAATATTGGATTAGCCAAATAGAGTATAATGAGACTCTTATCATTTTTTCCTTTTTTTCTGCCTTATTATGACATTCCAATAGGTTTTCATCTAGCTACTATAAAATTAAATCTCAAGCATCATATAAATATAAGTAGTGATTACAAAACCATGATCTAAAACCACCAAAAAAAGTGGCACCCAAAAACCTAGTTAGAAAATAAACACCCAAATCCCAAGATGGCAATAACATTGTAAATACATTTTCAAAAATAGATACTTCTCATAAAATTGCTCAAGGTCCTAATACATTAAATTAGTTGGCAACTTATTGATCAATGTTTTATACTTAGAGCATGAGAAGGTGGAACATTAACACAAAACAACTACAATGGTATCCATATAAAAGTTTGTAAAATAAAAGTGATTAGCTGATGAATCAACATAGAAATTGAACCATAATTACTTTGCATGAACCAACGCCTTTATCCTAAGCACGAAGTAAAAATCAACCTATATAACTAGATAACTATTCAACAATAGCAACGTACAGTCTCAAGAGATACTGCATTACAACATTCCCCTATTGCATTCATGACTAATACTAATTATCAATATCCTAGCACCTAATTTTCATGAGTTAATAATCTCATCCAAGCATTTACATTAATTCATTAAATCAATAAGCAAGAATGAAATCAAACATCCATTGATGAACAATAGAGACAAGTGAAAGAAATCCTATATTACTTTCATCCATAACTCATAAAATGAACACAAAGAGAGACAATAGCCATGAAATTGGGATTTCTCTATATATATATTGCTATACTGTTATCCAAATTACATACATAACAATGAGCTCTAAAACTTAAGACCAAAACCTCTAAAACATGCTTTGTATTCTCCTTACAATTCTCAGTGTTAATTGAAAAACAATGAACCCCTACTTTCTGGTCTTGAATTCCTTCTTATAGAAACAAAGGAGCAAAACAAGCCTCAGGGAAAAAAGTACACATGCCAAAACCCTATTGGAATGCTACATGAAAGATTCTCTCATTCAGTTACAATGCATTCCCAAGAGGTGAGAGACATGTGAGAAAATGAAAGTAGTCTTCATTCGCTGTTAGAGGTCTAGTCCAATTTTCAAAATGGGTACAACCAAACAATTACCTCAAAACTTGTTCCCACACACACAAAACGAAAGGAAGAAAAAGCATGAGGAAAATAGAAAAGGAAAAGACAAGAGGAAAAACCACATCTGTAGCCTTGTCATCAATTCAAATTTGAATAAGATGCACTATATTTCTCCATAATTTATCAAAAGCCTAATCTGTACTAAATCCAAGCTATGTAGTGCATTCCCATCTATCTGTTATTCATCATGGTTGCAAACTTCAAAATTTCAAATCACTAGCCCGCCACTCTTAATGCTAGACCTCCAACTCCTTCCAAGTACCTACCTTTCCATGCTAGGATTTCTTCTTCAGTAGGCCAGTCAAAGTTCATTACTTCATTAGCCCTCTGTCTATAAGGTGCATACTTGGTGACAAACTGATTAGCTTCTTTGCCAAATTCCAGTAGGATAGTCTCAACATGAACTAACATATCCATATTTACCTTTAATGTCTCCATATCAAACTTTTGAAAGATTTTCATAGGTTGATATGAAATAACCTTATTTGCTTCATTTTCCCACTCCTGTAGAGTCTTAATACTACCATCATCCCTTAAAATTGATGGAAGAAGGCCATGATGAGATTCATGGAAGGATTTTACCAACTCCTTTATCTTGTTCTCTAATGGCTCAATATTTCCTTTGTATCCCTAAATCTTATTTACAAGAATCACAATAGGATTAAATTTTTTAGGTGGGTTGGGGTCTTTCTTAACCCTAATTCCTATCAATATCAATTCCTTCTTCCTAGGAATCTAGACTTCCATGAGTGGAATAGCTCTTTCTTTTTTAATGCCAAACATTCTGATAGCATCAACCATGGATGAATAACTGTAGTGAAAGATATTTAATTTTATATTCACTCTTCTGTTCAAATGTTCTAGCACTGTTGTGACAATCCTCGTATTTCTCTTAAAAGCATCTTCATAATGACTGTTACATTTTTCTTTGTATTCATTTAATTTCCTAAGAAATTCTTCCCTATTGATATCCCCTTCCGCTTGTGGCCCTTCTGATGTACTGGGTTCTACTATTGAAATGTGCACACTTCCCATATTATATGGCACAATTTCCCATGAAGAATTTACATTAGTAGTAAACTCTGGGGATACATCCTCTTGTGCAGTGGTGGGAGATTCAACATCATTCTACTTGGGCTTTTCGGGTTGTAACCTTTGCAACACATCCCCCAATAATGCTACCTTTTTATGTAGTTGCATATTATATCTCTCAAGATGTCCATACTTAACCAACAAGTTATTCAATTCTATTATTAGTTTATCTTTTTCAGCAGTCACAGACTCCATAGTGGCCCTTGTGAATTGTGCAACATGAACTGACATATTTGCAGCTTCTAAGGCTAATTTTTTTGACACTCTTTTTATTATTAGGCCTCCACTATAGTTAGGTGTAGGCTCAACAATGTCCAACTTTCTTGTGCTTGGGGCTAAAGACCATATAGCCAAGGCTTCCCATTCCTCACTGAAAGTAGACCCCTATAGTGCAAGTGCAACTTATTCTTATGTATCATAAAGAGGTCTATCACATTTCTTGATTGTTTCAAAATATATGGCTGAAGCTAGTTCTCACCAATTCCTGACCCTCCTTTACAGTCATGTTTTGGAATTTGGCTCTCATTTCATTTATCACCTTTTTTTGAATGATAGCATTAGGCAGTTATGGATGAAGGCTTCTTTCTATAACCAGACTTTTTAGATACTCATCTCTTTTAGCCCTATATGAAAATTCCATAAAAGCTTGAGTCTTTACAAATGATTCATCATCCAAGAATTTGGCACATGCCTCAACCCGCATATCATCACTTCCATTAAGCCCTCTAAGATCAACATTACTTAATCTTTTTCCCAATTGATTTGTTTCCTTTACTACAAATGCAGCGGGAACTCCTTCTTGCATTTCTTGTTTTGACACCTAAATGTCATCATCAAAAGCTTCATCATCATAGTCCACTAAATTAGTGGCCTCAATCTTTTGTCTTTTCAATGGTGGCTCTCTAGGTGGTATTTCACTAGGTGATGGGGAATCAATATTCATAATTTCAGACTCTACCGGCCTTGGTGGAGATGAGGGTGGTATTTGTGGCACAAGAGAAGGAGGCTTGTGCTCCTCTTGTTGAGTGAGAACGTAGGCTTCATCATATTTATTTTCCTTACTCTTTCTCCTTATAAAGAACTTTATTTTTGGTTCCTTAGGGGCTTGTGATGTAGACTCTTCTCCTATAGCATGGATTTCTCCTTCACTCTGTTCTTCTGCAATTGAAGCCTTTCTTTATCTTTACTAATTACCCCTTTAATTTCAAGGTGGCCTATTATTGAATCAAAATTCCTTGTTACATGCTCCACCTTTTGTAATATATCTTCAGCCTCTTGGAGGACCTTAAAATCAGGTTCTTCTTGCTTTATTTTCCTTTGTATCTTATTGAATGCAATCCACCTTGCTAACCTCTTTTCCTATTCCAAAGTGCCTGATATATTTCTTATTACATCTTTTGGATACTAGAAAATGTGGACATATTTATGGCTCTTATTTCTCTCAGTCAACCAAGCCATAAAACCTTCAGGATCATATCTGAACCTCTTAACTGTCCTCTACATGCGGTATGTTTTGAGTATTTCAAGGATGTTATTCCAACCTCCTTTGGTCATTACAAAATCAAAGAAATAAGTGTATGAAGGAAAGAACGTTCCTTTTCCCTAATTCAACAAATTATCATTTTCAACATTTCCTAGTTGCCACATAGCCTCAAGGAAACCAATTCTTTCTAGCACAAACCTCGGCAACAAGTAGAGAAATCAAAGCTCTCTATATTTTAGAAGCAAATTTTTTTTGGAATGTGACATAATCATACATCCTATCATCTTTGTCTAAGAACGTGGTCCAACATTGCACGGGCAGATCCAAGTCACCCCTTTCTTTCCAAGTCAATATTGTGTCCAAAGTAAATTGCACCCTTGTACAAAAACATATGCATTAGCAATGAGTACCAGCTGAACCTTACCCCAAATTCACCTTTCTTTAATCTCACCAGTCCCTCATGCATTCTTTTAGAAAGAAATCCTACATAATCATACACTACACAATATTGGGGATGTTGGATATGGGCAACCATATACATCCATGCCATTGGTATTCCAGAGACAGGATTATAACCAATTATTTGGAAAATGGAATAGATGGTTCTTTTGAAATAGGGAACAAAATAGTTAACAGGGAAAGGTTCCTTATCATGTGATCCTATTACAATCTTCTGACCTGCAATTTCTACTAGAAATCTTGGCAAGATGTGGACTCTGAATGAAATATTGGTTTTATCATACTCTTGCCTAAGAGCATCTTTATTTATCTTATGCATTTCATCACTCCATTAAGTAAGCTTGAAAACAAGACCCAATTCTTCTTTAGTGATCTTAACCATTAATTTCCCATCATATGTTCTAATAGTCCTTGTGACTGGGTCATAATTAGTAGCTATTGCCCTAAGGAAGTCAACATCCATATAGAAATTTGGGACAATTAACTTTCCCAAGTCATAGTTCCAAGGGTTTCCTATTAGGATACCCATATTTCTATTCCTGAACCAACTAGTTATAAAATAGTTCCCACCTAGTATAAGGCAATTTAGCATCCCTGATAGAACATATTCTATTGAACAAACCCTCTGCTATTTGAGGACCTATGGGAATCAATTGGACTTTAGGTTTGTCACTGGTTGTGGGTGGTAATTGATCCATAAGGTCTTTATTCAAAGGTCTTTTGGGAGCGAAAGCTTCCCATTTAGACGAAGATACTTTTACTTTAGGAGCCATAATGCAAGAAGTACTACAAGGCAAGGTTTTTTGGTTTAACTGAACAAGGCCTACAACTTTTGTGAGGGTTTGGCACGAATTATGCAAATGCAAAATTAACAAAGTGTTTTTTATGTACCTCAAACCTTAAAAAGCTGAACCAAGAAAACCCTAACAAACTTAAGTTTGAGAAATCACAACTTATCAATAATGCTAGAAGGAAAGCAACAATTGACTTATTGGTTTTCTCACAAGTTGACAACCTTGGTTTAGATGTTAGAAAATGTTGAGAAACCACAAGATGAGCTCTTTGGGTGTATTGAGTATACTTTTAATACTGAATTATTCCTCTAAGATAAACATTAATAATTATGCAATTCCTTACTTCGGTAGCTCAATGTCCTTTCAGTTATTAAGGCTCACTCGTGTGAACCAGAATGGCTTGCTTGCCTTCAACTATGTTTTGAATACCAATCGTTGATATTTTTGGAGAGTTAATTGATTCACGATCCAAATTTGACCAACTTATTATGAAAGATCTGACTGTGCATAGCTGCAACACTTATCAAATGACCAGAGGCCACATAGAAACACTTGCTTGTAGTACGCGAGGTCCAGCATCTCTTTGTCTTTATAGCCATGATCCATGTGTCCTTTTACCCTTTCCCTCATGAGCCATAACTCATGTGCAACCTTCATCAATGGGGAGATGAGGAGAGGCTAAGATTAGATCTCTTGGCCTCATCACACACACTCCTTAGTTAGCAACAACTTTATCCTTCATACAACATCTACAACTCAGATTAAAATATCTTTTAAGTATGTGCAATATATGCATATTAGTAACACACATTTTACTTCCTATGCCCTGTGTTGAAATTTGAATTAAAATATTTCCCACATATCTATGCTTCCACGTTCTCAGGATTACTCCACGCGACAGACACCCGCTTCCCTGTTGGGAATCTGGAAAGTAGGATGGGGCCCGCATGGGATGGCGGGGGGTGGTCAAGATTACTCCATGTCACCTACTATTGACAGTTGATTTAGTTGAACCTCAACAATTCTAATCCTTGGGCCCATCGTCAATGAAGACATGTGGCAATTGCAACCTGTGTGATTATTTTAATAATTAAGAAAAGAAAACAGACACGTGAGAAACAATCTAGATGCATCCACCTCACTTATCTCCCACCGTTGATCTTCTTCAATGAATAGTTTCATGCTTTATCAATGATTTCTATCCCACCAATCATTAGGGACACATGGCCTTCACCCGTGAGCCCAAATGAATAAAATAATGAGAAACAAAATGGAATGGGCATGCTGGCTATGGTCTAGATTTTTTGCATTTGATCGAATGACATTAAGGGGTTCTTATATCTGCACATGTCAAAAAATATTAATCCTAAAAGGGACACGACTAGGTCGACAAAGCCACACCCACGACATAAAAGACTTAAGATTTTTCAGTAGGAAATATTTAACCTGACTTAGTAAAATTTCAAAAATAATGATCCAACATGATCAATCGGTAAAACAGGACTAGAGAGCTAGTCACTCAATAGGTTTCAATGTCAAGAGTTGTGACTTAAAGGATTTATGACCGACACAAGGAGTCAACCGAAAATTAAAACCTAGGCGAGGATATGGACTCAAAGGATTTTTCAAATAAGACTTAGGTAAACCTAAAACCCCTTATACAGTAGCAGGAGACAAAACCCATAGTTCATTAAACTCATCGAGATTTTGGAAATGGAACACAAAAAATTTTAGGGGTTCCATCAACATGCATAGGAAAGCTTGAATATATGTATTCCCAAGGATGGTCAGAACTACAATCACTCAAAATTTACGTACTAACAATTTTTTTTGCAATTTAATCTAGTCCATAGACAAATTCCAATAAATTTATTATCAAGTTAATATATGGACATAGAGAAATAATGTCAATTTTTTAATTTTTTCAATAGCTAAAGAAAATGGGTAGTGGATAATTTAATCATCTATTTACCTATTTACACAAAAGGAAAATGGGTAGAGGCTAATTCAAAGATCTATGATCTTTTCATGAAAAATGCAAATGGGTAGATATTAATTCTATCATATATGTGCTTGTCTATGAAAATACAACTAGGCTTGATATGATTGAAGATAAGATTTTCTATAAACTACAAACATAAAATCAATGTCGTAGTAAAATAATTTGAACCAATATGACTCATAGAAAATGAGATGGTTTCATAAATTAAGGATGAAAGGAGATTATTCACCAAGGGGACAATCTCACACAACTGTGGGATTTTTTTGAAATTAACAAACATTACACTCTATGTAAAATATCATTGTTAGGCACATCACAACATCAACTTAGAAACCAATCAACTTTTTCACACAGTAACATCAAATGTGCTATGATAAATCATATAGATTTAAATAAATTGAATAGACCACTTTGGAGACAACAAAGTAATAAATGAGCATTAAAATCAACACAATAATTGAACACTGAAAATGAATTACAATTTATGAATAGTTTGCTACATTGTATTACTTCAAAATATAAGCATTATAACATAAGTCTTTGAAATATGGTATGGATGGGTGAATTATGCAATTTATTTTCTTACTAATGCCTACTCTAATGGAATGGAATGTGATGATGATGATATGATATCTCAAAATCAAGCCTTGGTTTCCTTATTTGTATGGGGAGCAACAAGATTCAAGCCTATTACAAAAAGTCACCTTGTTTCATAACTAAACATAAATAGAATAAACATAAAAATATTAAGAGTTTGCTAGTGGATGCACTGTAATCCATTAATCTCCAGCAAGCACTCGTGGTCATCTAAGACTTGTTCAAGGCTCGTGCACTATGATTGTGTATCAAAAACTATCAAACTCTAGCCCCTGTCACTCCTCTCTTACTTGGCTCATGAAATGAACAAGTTGACCTTTGACAAATGCTCCACGTAACCACTTTTAGCATGAGTGTCTGCATTATATATGATTTCTTTCATAGCATACTCCAATTCGAAGATTATCCCAAGTTGCTGGTGTGTCCTCTTAAGCACTTCCTCTTCATCATTAATCACATCAAGAATAGGTGGTAGATAGTTGGAAATTTTGTCCTTCCATGTATCCTGATCTTTCAATTTTGTATCTTCAAAGAAATTGGGTAAGGCCATACTCAGTGGCTAACTAAAATCACTCAACTCCTGTGTCAGGGTATTGTGGAAGTCCCTATGAGCTTTCATGAGTTCTTGGTATTCTTGTAACATAGTAGAGTTATCTTCTTTCTTTGCAATGATTCAAGACTCTACCTCCTTCATCCTATCACTCAATTTGGTGTTTTCCAGTAGTGCCACATATGTTTTTTCATGAATTTTCCAAACTTGTTCAACATGTTTGTACATGTCTTGGAATCTCATGTAGACTATTTCTAATGCCATCTCAAAGGTAGTGGTTTTGAGTTTTCCCTTTAACTCTTCCTATTCCTTCTGCACTTTCTCATGCCTTCTTTTCCAATATGTTGTTTTTGACATTGCCTCAAGCACTTTCCTTTCATTTTAAACCAATGGAGAATAGAGCCCTAAAGAAGAAGAAGGTAGTCTATCCCTGTAGCTGACCAACTCTTGTTTCAACCTTTCATTTTCTTCTATCAACCCCTGGTTATCCCTTACCAATTTTTGAATTTGAGCCTTTGTGAATTTGGCCACATTCACATTCAAATCGGTAGTTTCCATGGGATGTGTTTCTCCTACTCTCTGCACCAAAAGATGTCCAAAAATATGATCATGATCAACTAGGGAAGGATTTTTCCTTGGTGGATAGAGTTCCCATATCTGCAAGGTAGTATTGTCAGGATTAAATCTTGATCCAGTGTAGAACTTGTCACTAGTTTCATCTATTAAGTGCAAGGTTTTATTTTTTCTTTTTCAGAAAATAATCAAATACAATTTCTGAGATGATATCCCATCCTAGAAGGAGCATAACCCCAACATCTTTCAACAATGCCCTTCCTCTCTCAACAATCATATATTTCATTTCTCTATCAATTTCATGTTGAAGTTATTTTAAAGCATATGCTTCCTTCTCAGGGTCAATGTACTTCAACCTTTCCCTTACCACCTTTCCTTTATATTCATATATGAAAGATTTAAATTTAGGATTCTGGACAAAGGCATCATCTACAATGAACTCTTGACTGGCTCAATGCCTCACATCATTAGATAGCTCATCAGAAGCTTCAAAGTTTACTACACTCCTTTCCAGTGGCATTTAATATGGAGGAATGATAGGAGTATTGATCTGTGTGACTTCATCCTCCTCTTCAACATCATCTTCTACCATGATTGGTGTATTAACTGTAAATCTTACCTTTGGAGTAGGCTGAGGTGACAAATGGTCTAATGGTGCTGCATTTTTTGCTTTCCTCGAAGAGCCAACATTTCTTCTTCTCTCAAATGCCACCAGAGGTACATGATTTATTATCTCTTCTTCATGCAGATGCAACTGTTCAACTCTATCCATGGGATCTTGAATTTCATAAAAAGCTTCTACATAAGATGGGTTAGTTTTCAATCTCCAAGCCTTAGCCATAACAATCCTATTGTATGTATTTTCTCTAATGATTTCCTGACTATCCTCACAATTCCTGACAACATCATCAATATCAAACTTATGCTCATATCCTTTCAATTTTTGAGAAATTTTGGCATCACTTATAAGGTGCTCAAGTTAAAAATTCTTCCTTTTATTTCCAACTAACAAGCCATAATAATTTAACTTGCTTCCAACCAAGTCATACCTAGATTTAGCAATAATGGTGAAATCACCAAAGCACAAAGCAAAAGGCATGAATGTCTGCCTTCCAAATATTTTCAAATGCATAAAGGATGAATAATACAATTGTCTTATAATCTCAAGATAAGCAACTCTATCCAACACAGTCTTAGGCAACAAATATGGTTCTACCTCAAATCCATACACCCTAATGACAGTACAATATGAAAAATGTACCAATCTCCCCAATTGTGATTTATCTTTCCATCATGGCCTTTCTCCTTTGGTCGGAGAAACCTCTATACTTCGGGGGATAGATTATAATCACATTTACGATCAAGAAATTTATACAAGGGTTTGACAAAATGCTCCTCAAAGTACAAGTAGTGGGATCTCCCACATCTACTATCCTAGACTGATGTCCATATTTGCACTAGTCTTGAATTACCATCACTATCCAAATATTTTACTCTTAATTCTTCTCCCCAGATTCCCATCACCTGGCCCTCATATAGTATCATATGCATAAGAAGTGAATAGTGCTTGAAATTGATAGCTTCACTGTTATTCTTAATAGCATTAAGAGCACTATTAATGGCCTCCAAAAGATACTTTGCATAATCATAGGGCCTGGAATCTTGACTCTAAATGTCCACGGACAGAACCATGGGAGATATACTCATGTTGGCAGGCGCCTCAATTCCCAACACTTGGCTAGCTAAATAGTATGTGTTGATAATATTCTTCAAACAATTCTACATAAAATGAGGGCTTTTCATTGCTAGGAAACCTCATAGGTTAATTTCTTGGACCCTTGGGTCTGTGCAAAGGCAACTTCCACCTCTTGTAACTCATATCCATAAAGCAATACTCCTCTAGCAAGTCTCTCAGCCGCAATTTACTTTCCAAAGAAGTGTCTAATTGGAAAACCATGCAAATATAATCCCTTGTTATGATCATAAATTGTTACCCATCATGCAAATAAATTTCCCTTGTTTTGGGATTATAATTCTTTTCCAGTGCTCTAATTAACTTTACGTTCACAAAAACATTTGGCATTACTAGCTTCCCTAAATTCAAATTCCATGGGTTTGAGATTGGGCTATATCTGTATTTCTTCCTATAATGATATATGAACAAATCGTAGCCTCTATGTGGAGTCCATACATCTCCCAAATTCTTATGCTTGTCTACTAGGGTCTCACATGATGGGTTTAACTGAGCAATTCTTTGTGCTTTAGGCCCAGACCTGAGACATTGATCTATTAAGTCTTGAATGAGAGGTCTAGTTTCAATTTTTTTCCTTTTTGCTCTTGTCTTTTCTGGGGTTTTATCCATTTTGACCCCAACAATGATGTACTTCAAGCTATATTCAAAAATTTACGTTCAGTTAAGCCAAGGTGTACTTGAGTGAATGCCAAATTTTTTGAGTTGCTTGCTTTCATCCAACTTCGTCCTTTGGATGCTTAGCCACAGTGTGCAGTAAAATTTTGTTTCTCAAAGGTTGATTTTATCAAATTTTAGCATGCTTAAACCAGGTCTAGTTCATAAATGGTGCTTGCACCACCTTCCTATCAACTTGCATATTAATGGCAGTTGTCTCTTTGATGACTTAATTCATCAAATCAATCTGGTGACAATTATTTCATATTTTTTCCATGAGACTCTGATCACAACGTCTATATCTCTCTTCAATATCCTTGGCCATATTTTGAGAAATTTCTAAGAGACATTCAAGTTTCTCTTATCGATATCACAATGTCTCTTCGATATTTACTTCTTAGTTTGCTCCTTGATGATTTTCTTTTTTGTCAATGAGACTGGTGGATTTCTCTTGCCAACAAGCTTATGTCTCCTCGAAATGTCTTTATTTTTTTCCTCGATGGTAATAGTTGTTGATGATGTCTATGTGAATTGTTATGTCGGGGAGACCCGAGGTCACCTCTCTCTAACATCCCTTAGTCTCATCAATATTTTGTGCCAGAATGTCAGGGAGACTTTTGATAATGTCTTCTCGATATCTTTGTGTCTCCTCGACATTTCATTTTTAGGATGTAGATGAGACCTCATCCAATGTCTGTTCAATATTTATGTATCTTGTTGATACTTTGCTCCTTGAGTGTCGAAGAGACTTCTTTGCTTCTCTCCTCGACATGTCGATGTCTCTTCGACATTGTTGTTTCATCAGTGCTTGTTCCACCAGTGATTTACTATTTATTTTATGATAACCTCTCAGTGTCAGAGAGATGTTTTTCTATTTCCTGAATGTTGACACTCATATGATTTTTCGATGAGACATGTTAGATTCTCTCCTCGACATTCCCAAGTCTTTTATACATGTCGCTCTTTAGGATGGTGGGAAGACATTTGAATGTCTCTTAGAAATTCAAGAGTCTCATCTACATTTCTTATCAGCCCTTTCTACTTGTGTCGAAGAGATTATGGTGAGACTCTCTTCGATAAGGCATTGTCTTGGCGACATGCCATGAGCTGCTAGGAGAACATTTCAGGCAAGGACTTCACTTTATTGTAATGATCAAGGGCCTTATTTTGGTACTTTATACTAATGTCAATTATTATGAAATGGAAGTGGAGCATATGGTGGATATGGGAGGATAAGTGAGAATAGAGGTGTGTGGTACAACCAATGTGGATTTTTTAGCTCCAACAACATCAACACATACTCTTCTAGGATATGGGAATTGCTATGGAAATTTTCTCCTAAGGCTCTCACATTGGTATGAGCTATTAATATAAATAACATTATGTAATTTTTATTTCATCTAACACCACTTAGTGTAAATAAATGATATTTATTTTTAGTTTGATTTGTATCTTCATTCTTTCCATAAGAGGAGGCAAATCCACATTGTGAACCCAACCCATCTAGGTAAATAAAGAGAAGCAAAGGATCATTAATTTATGGCAAGTGATTGAGGGATCATTTTTAAGTTTTTTCTTGTTGAAATTGTCTTCATCAAATTCAACTTAAATTACAAACTCAACAATTGAGGGATCATTTTTCCTTTGATTATTGTCAACCAAGATTGTTGTTTTATCATTTGTTTCTCTAGTAGTGCTTGCTTTTCCATTATGACATATTGTTTCATTAAATGAACATCAAACAAGATGATATCATCTTTAAATTGTTTTTAATTATTTATTTTACATTTAATTAATTGCATTTTAATTATAAAATATTTGATTTGAATGTATCTATGATAACTTTGTCTTCTTAAAAAAAACTCCTAAAAATAATTTCTCTACACATTTAATTGTTTCTCAAAAATTTGTTTGATTGATACTATCCACTTTTTTATATAACTAAAAAAAATTGTTTAATTTTTTTTCAAAGATTTGTTTGATTGATACTATCCACTTTTTTATATAATATATTGAAAAATTCTAAGTTGCAGATGGAAATATCTTCATATAATTTCTAAACTAAGATATTAAAAAATATAAGGATAATTCCAATCTATATCTAATCCTTTTGTAAGAGCAACTCTTCTTAAATGAAAGGGAATTTTATAAAAAAAATAATAATTTAAAAGAGACAACTCATGTTCCACTAAAATAAATTACATTTCAAAAGAGAAATTCCATTTTATTCTAAAAGGTAGGTAGATCATTACTTATTTCATTTTATTCAAGATTTCTATACTATTGTATATATGGTTTAATTGCATTAATAGGTGAAGCTAAAAAAATTATTGAGAGCTACCAATTATGATATTGATTTTTTGATAATGCAAGATTTTTTATCGATTAAATAAGGAAAGAGATAGTCCAT
>VDFB02174145.1:46975-96951 GCA_007258455.2 Sequoia sempervirens
AGGTGATTGAATAGAATCATTATCTTGAGTGAAAGAATCATGAGATTCATTTTGAATTATGGGGGATGAAGATAAATGCATGACATGACAGGATTGGTCAATTTTATTTGAGGGCTTAGATTTGGGCTTCTTATGTAACCTTTGCAAAAATTCAAAAACATTGAATTTGGATGATGTTGCTTTTGGAGGAGAAGAGGTTACATTCATATTTCCGTCAAAAGACTTCATAGTTGTGCCCCCTTGTATTTCATTGATTTTCCTTTGGAGTGCTCTTGTTTGTTGGGGAAAACTACTAAGATCATTTAATGGAGTTTTAGTCTTTTCAGGATCTTCCTTAATTTTCTCCATATTGTAGTTAGAGGGCAATTTGGCACCTTGGTTTGCTAAGAAAAGAAAGTAGCCTTCTTTATCTCGCTCTAACATCTTGTCCAAAATTATGTGAAACTGTGGATCCTGTTCAACTTCTTGAATCATTTCATCGGTTATCTCATTATTTGAACTATTCCTAGTACGAAACCTATGAAAAAGATTTTGTTCCTTATCACCCATGTTGTAAAGTGGACAATAGGCATATACTTTTGAAATGTTCTTCTAGACTTAGATCATAGGTTTATAAGTGCAAAAATGATAATGTCTTGATCTGATAAGATGAAAATCTTATGATATGATCAAATGACGTTTCTAACTCTTGATTGTGGCTTCCAAGATGAAAGGATATCAGAATCCTGTTGGGGAAGTTGAATCAATAATCAAAACTTGTTTGAAAAGATGCACTTTGAGATTTGATTCTAGTCTCAAAAAATGATAAGTGTAATCAATGTAATTGTGAGTTTTAGATGATCTTTACTAAATTAATGTATTGAAAACACATCAAGCAAGTTGTAGAATAGTTGTTTTAAGCCCTATGCTAAACAAGAAGTGTATGACCAAAATGTTGTTCAAAAATTGTTTTCACGGGTTTTACACATGATAAGCACTTCAAACAGACTCACTCTTAGTTCTCAAGTAGGTCATCATAGTAATCAACAACCCACATCTTAAAACTGCGTCGACTCACACAGCCATGTCACCCCTGAAAGGGCGCCTGTTTTTTGTCTTTTCTAGGTGCGTACTCAGAGTGACGAAAGTGGATACCGGATCCCCTGAGCAAACAATCCTTGGCAGTTATATGGTGAGTATCTTGGGGGTAGATTCTTCCCTCCCCTGCACTGTGATTAAAATGATGTTCAGAAACTGACTCGATAAGATACTACACTAGGTTCTTAGTAAGGGTTTCCGTTCAGTGTGGCAAATGATACTCCCTCAAGAGACCTCCCTACCTTTAGAACAAAGGCTTTGGGGATGGTTATCAATGCACACTACCATCAAAAGAGGGTTTTCCCAATTTTGCTTTAAATTTTAGAGTGGGGTGGAATAGCCTGGCTTTGGCTTGAACCCACTTGAGTCGTTCCTCTTGGGTGAGTACTTTTTCCCACAAGAGCAGGCTCTCTACAAGGTTTTAATAAAGATATAAAATGCATAAAAGGAAATAGGTGAGTTTGGAATTTTGATCACCCAGTTAAGGGGAGAGCATAGGCCTATCAGATATATAAGTTTTAAGCAAGTAAATTATAGGAAAATTTCATAGCATTCATAATTTCATAGCATAGAATCATAGCATAATATAGCATAGAATCATAGCAATAGCAGTATAGAATCATGATATTTTTCATTCACAGCCCCTGTGCATAATTCACAGCCCCTGTGCATAATCCACAGCATATAGAATAGAGGTTTTTCATTTGCATACTCATTCTACAACAACCATTTGGAGAAGCTTACATCAAATCTGAGAGCAACAGCTTCAAAAGAATCACTGTAGATAGAGGAAAATGGAATGACTCTGAAGAAATCTTGCTTATTTGAATTTATTTAAATTTCTTTAGATTAAGGTTTCATTTAGTGTTTTGTTTTCAATTAGATTAACATAAATAAACATTACACATTTTTTGGCGCCCACTGTGGGGCTCGAACCCCCTTTTTAATGTTTTATTTGCAGTTTCTTTTGACAGGTTACAGGTAAAAATAGCAGAATAGCGCAGACAACACGTTTCGGGAATGTCATCTCCAGATTAGCGCATTTGAAGACTGTTGTAGCGCCCTTCATAATTATTGCAGCACCTGTAAATCATTTTGCAGCACCCGTAAAATCTTTTGCAGCGCCCGTAAAGTTTTTTGCAGTGCCCTTACTAACTGTTGCAGCGCCCGTAAAGCTTTTTGCAGCGCCTGTAATTAATTTTGCAGCGCCTTTAATCTCTGTTGCAGCGCAATTTTTTTTTAAGGCCGTATATTCTGTAATCTGTAACTGTAGATTAGTCTAACTGATTCTAATGCAGCCGCGGATAGTTAATAATTTCTAAGCATAAAATTAACCAATCCTAGGGTAGTCATTTAAGGATAAAAAAAGAACCAATCCTAGGGTAGTCATCTAAGGTAAAATGAAGAAATCCTAGGGTAGGCACTTCATCTTTTATTTTGGGCTTAAAATGAATTTTCTTTTTATGTGAAGCAAAATCTTCACTTAGTTTAGAAAATTTTCATTTGGTGCTTAAGAATTGAACCTTTGTTTGCTTTGCTTTAACGGTGATAGGCCTATGCTCTCCCCTTAACTGGGTGATCAAAATGCCAAACTCACCTATTTCCTTTTATGCATTTTACAGCTTTATTAAAACCTTGTAGAGAGCCTGCTCTTGTGGGAAAAGTACTCTCACCCAAGAGGAATCCACTCAAGTGGGGTTCGCTGCCGTGCTATTCCACCCCACTCTAAATTTAAAGCAAAATTGGGGAAACCCCTCTTCTTTGAGTCAAAAGAGGTACTGATAACCATCCCAAAGCCTTTGTCCTAGGAGGTCTCTTGGAGGGAAGTCTATCATTTCAGTAATCAAATCCAAAACCCTACTAAGAACCTAGTGTAGTATCTTTACCGGAGCCGAACATCATTTTAATCACAGTGCAGGGGAGGGAAGAATCTACCCCCAAGATACTCACCATATGATTGCCAAGGATTGTTTGCTCAGGGGATCGGGTATCCACTTCCATCACTCTGAGTACGCACCTGGAAAAGACAAAAACACGGGCGCCCTTTCGGGGGTGACATGGCTGTGTGAGTCGACATAGTTTTAAGATGTGGACTGTTGATTACTATGATGACCTACTTGAGAACTAAGAGTGAGTCTGTTTGAAGTGCTTATCATGTGTAAAACCCGTGAAAACAATTTTTGAACAACATTTTGGTCATACACTTCTTGTTTAGCATAGGGCTTAAAACAACTATTCTACAACTTGCTTGATGTGTTTTCAATACATTAATTCAGTAAAGATCATCTAAAACTCACAATTACATTGATTACACTTATCATTTTTCGAGACTAGAATCAAATCTCAAAGTGCATCTTTTCAAACAAGTTTTGATTATTGATTCAACTTCCCCAATAGGATTCTGATATCCTTTCATCTTGGAAGCCACAATCAAGAGTTAGAAACGTCATTTGATCATATCATAAGATTTTCATCTTATCAGATCAAAACATTATCATTTTTGCACTTATAAACCTATGATCTAAGTCTAGAAGAACATTTCAAAAGTATATGCCTATTGTCCACTTTACAACATGGGTGATAGGGAACAAAATCTTTTTCATAGGTTTCGTACTAGGAATAGTTCAAATAATGAGATAACCGATGAAATGATTCAAGAAGTTGAACAGGATCCACAGTTTCACATAATTTTGGACAAGATGTTAGAGCAAGATAAAGAAGGCTACTTTCTTTTCTTAGCAAACCAAGGTGCCAAATTGCCCTCTAACTACAATATGGAGAAAATTAAGGAAGATCCTGAAAAGACTAAAAATCCATTAAATGATCTTAGTAGTTTTCCCCAACAAACAAGAGCACTCCAAAGGAAAATCAATGAAATACAAGGGGGCACAACTAAGAAGTCTTTTGACGGAAATATGAATGTAACCTCTTCTCCTCCAAAAGCAACATCATCCAAATTCAATGTTTTTGAATTTTTGCAAAGGTTACATAAGAAGCCCAAATCTAAGCCCTCAAATAAAATTATAGGCAAATTTGATATAGAAGTTTTAAGCAAGTAAATTATAGACAAATTTCATAGCATTCATACTTTCAGATTTAAATATAAATAAAACATTAAAAAGGGGGTTCGAGCCCCACGGTGGGCGCCAAAAAATGTGTAATGTTTATTTATGTTAATCTAATTGAAAACACAAACACAAATGAAACATTATACTAAAGAAAACTAAATGAAATCAAATAAAACAAAGTTTCTTCAGAGCCGTTTCATCTTCCTCTATCTCCAGGAATTTGAAGTTGCTGCTCTCAGATTTGATGTAAGCTTCTCCAAATGGCTGCTGTAGAATGAGTATGCAAATGAAAAACCTCTATTCTATATGCTGTGGATTATGCACAGGGGCTGTGAATTATGCACAGGGGCTGTGAATGAAAAATATCATGATTCTATACTGCTATTGCTATGATTCTATGGTATATTATGCTATGATTCTATGCTATGAAAGTATGAATGTTATGAAATTTTCCTATAATTTACTTGCTTAAAACTTCTATATCATTTGGAGCTCCCGACAGTCGTATTTATAGATTTTTGCAGGCACAATCCTGGCTGGCAAGAATCTACAGGTATGAGATTGTCTGGTAGGTTTGAATGGTGAAAGATGAAGAAGTTGAGAAGAAAATGGGAGAGGTTGAGAGGTTGGAGAGAAGGATGGATTCCTGTCTTCAACCCACAGGAACAAGCCTGCACAGAAACAGAGAAATTTAATTTTCTGTTTTAACCGTTTGCTTCCCGGGAGTTGAAGATAAATCCCAAATTAAATAAATAAATAAATTTATTTAATTTTATTTAATGAATTTGATTTTTGATTTTATACTATGGAAGATTTAATTAAATATTTTGTAATATTTAATTATGATGTGACTTTAGAAGAATATGAAATATTTAGAAGAATTAATTAAATATTTTATGAAATATTTAATTATAAATAGATATATGAATCGAATTAGAGGAATTTGAAATGATTTTAATAACGAATATTTAAATTGGATTAGAGGAAATAATTAAATATTTTGGAATATTTAATTGTAAATGATATTTAGAAGAAGAATAATATTTTAATCTTTATTTGAATAAGATATTCAAACTAAGATTATATGATAATTAATATAAATAAATCGTAATGTTTATTTAATTAATTAAGAAATGAATACGAAAAGATGATTAAATAAACTTTATTTATTTAATCAAAATATGGAAGAAATATAAATAAATTATTTAAATTTATTTATACGCAGATAGATTTCAAAGATTTTAATTAAATATTAAAAATATTTAATTAATTACCAGACAATGTGATGTGACCATTTTAAGGTGTATACACTTTTGAGTCCTCCTCTTCTACCCTTTCTGCTTCAGTTCCCTCCACCTCAATCTTGCTTCTGACTCCCCTTGTGAGCATGAATGATCCTCACCTAAAGAGGGTAAAAGTACTCATTGCTCCTTCGATTGAGCCTCCTCTTTTGATGTCCCTTTCAAAAATCCCACCTTTCTCAAAACCCGTGGACATGCCGAACACCTCAATGGTGTTTGCTATGATTTTATCCTCTTCCTCCTTGCTCTCTGCTTCATTTATGGGGATGTTGCATCCTCTTATGAAGCGAAATATGGAGGATGGCCTTGCTAGAAATGGGGGTCAAAAGATGGGATTGCCTTCTTCGGAGGTTGGTTTTGCATTGTCTTGCATCATCTTAATGATGGAGGCAGCCCCAACGTCCCTAAATTTTGTCATTCCTCCCAAGTTTTTTGGTGAGGCCAACAATGGATCTTAGGCACCTCCTCCATTACCCACTAAGTTGACTCATGGCACTCCTGTAAAGTGCATGTTCAAATCTATAGATGATTTCCCAGCTCTGTCAGTGATTTTCACAAGATTGTTGATGTTTACCTATTAAGAACTGAGTGAAGAGGACCTTGAGGGGCCCTCTTCCTTGGCTCTTGTTGCAAGAGATTCAAATGACACCCCCTTGTTATTCTACCCTTGCAGGCTCATTTTCCTTCCCCTTATGATGATTTATACTAGGAGAACAACAACCTCTTGGTTGATGAGGACTAGGAGGCGCCTCTTCTTTATTTATAGATTAGATTGTGTGTGTTTTTTGTTCCCTTGTGCTTGTTTTGTGTGTTCCTGGAGAACACCTACCACCCTTGTAGGTGCTTGGATATAGGAGTGTTTTTGTGTCATAAAACTTCTTCTATTTATCACATAATTCTTCTATTTGTTGTGCTTTGATTTTTGACAATTGGGGATGATGCAAAGTGTTGGGGCATTTAGGCATCCCTTCCATGTTGAACCAATTTTTTATTTTCATTTTCTTTTCACGTGCCCTTCTTCGTGCATGCTCTGATATGGTAGGGGTTGATGATAGTTTATTTATTTATTATTATATCTATTTATCTATATTTATGAGCAACTCTAACCCTGAAATATCAGATCCCCTGTCTCTTGTTCATTATTTCATTGTTTCTCCTTTCTTTTTATCTTTCTCTCTTCTTTGCTTGCTTTGTGATGTTGTGGTGCTTATGTGTTGTCCCTTGTGTGTGTGACAACATTACCATGGTTGCATCTCATCATGTTCCACGGGCCACAACACCACTTTTATTCTTACTTTTCTCACCTTAGGATGCCACGTGCCTTTATGTTCAAAACACACCATCTTAAGGGGGAGAAATCATATCATTTTGATTTTCAGAAGGTGTATTCAGTGGCCAATGAATCCCTTTTTGAAATCTCTATTTTTCAAAAATTGCATTCTTCAACATGGATCCCTAGAAAATTTTTTCTTTCATCACAAATTCGTAAGATAGAATCTAGTCTTTCCCTTGCAAGGGAGCATTACTTCCTTTGATTTCCTTGATGAAATGAATCTTTCAGAAAGATTCCTTGATGCTAGAATTATTGGCAAAAAATTCTACCTCTTTTCAAAATGTTACCACTTTCAAATAGAGCGTCCCCTGAGTGGACCCATTTTCTTTTGAAGGGTTCCCAAGGGACCCCTTTGAAATCTTCTCCTTCAATTATTGACTGTCTGCATGACTGCCTGCCTATGTGGCTTATTGATATCTAACATGTTTTGTCTGCAGATTAACATGTTGCTTTGCAGGTGCACTTATGAAGCTACTTTTCAATCAACCTTGCAAGACCGAGTACCTATAAGGCCCCATCAGACTCTGTGAAGCCTCATATATCTGGCTTCCTTTAGTACTGAGCACTTGGGGGATCCTCCTTTGCAAGTCCAAGGACCTGTGAAGTGCTTACATCTTGTGGAATCTCTTTTTTTAGCTCTGTAGGACCAAGCACTTATAGAGACCCTTTTGTTCACTTTTTCGTAGGTTTCTAGATCTGCGACACACATTTGTTCAACTCTCCTTAGGTCTGAGGACCTCTGGAGCCATCTCCTCTTCTTGTGCCTTTAGGTGGTTTATATTACGGTCTACTTCCTTGATGGAAAACACATACTTTCTTTGAACTCTTTTGATCTATTTTACCTCACATATGGTAGCACATATGCTTGCTATTTAGTGGGGGTAAAATGTGATGGAGTGAATTTTTTACCCCTTTCAAATTTCCATTTACACCCCTTACCTTAGAAAAATCAAACCCTGCGATGCTTTTCCAACTTATCTGGTCGCGCCAACAAAAGGATATGAAAATCACGACAAAACCTATCATGGGAATTGGACATTCTAGCAGGTGACTAATACCTCTTCGTGGTCATTCATTTACTTGTTAAACCAAGGAGCGTAAACTTTAAATGGAGCAGCACTATATGTGCACTAAGAACCGGTTTCAGTCACGACCTATTGAAAATAAACACTTGGAAAGAAATTCTATCTATGCTACAGGAAGGTAATGCAAAGTTTTCTTAACTCAATCATAATCTAACCAAAGTAGAAATCGTAATAGCTACAATTGAGAGACAAACTATAAACTGGCCTTATGCTATAGGAAGAAACACAGGGATGGATTCCCGATGCTACAGGAACAGTATAAGACTGAGCTTGTGTTGAAACTTCTAAAATGAAATCTAACTTGAATTAATAAAGGATAAACAACTACGCTCCTACAGATACTTACTAAGTGGCCCCCCTTAGCAAGCATCAACTAATTTACACAGAAGATTGTGCTCAAAAATCCATCAACTTTTATTCATAACGTGAAATCATTTACATTGACTATTCTGCTTCATAAAACTAACAAAAACTCTGATTCATATTATAACTCTAACTCTTACATAATCTGATTCTCCATCTATCTATCTGTCTCCTTCTCTGTTCACCCGCGTAGGAGGAACACTTATTTTTAAATTAGAACAACTAACTAACTAACCCTAACAGAGAAAGACGTGGATATAAAATGTATCCTGAAATCGAGGAACATACTTCATAAATGAGTTTATCCATTCAACCCGATCCAAAGAGAATCTAACACTCCACTCTTTCCAGATTAAATGTCATTTAAAATCCTTCCCAACGGTTTTGGTCAAAGAGTCTTCGCTAGAGCTTCCTCGAAGTCGTGCAGGAAATGGACTTTACTGCAAGGCCGAGATTGGCTGTGTTTGACTCGATCATACTTTCTTCAACAACCTGCAAAACACAAGGTAACAAATGCGAAAGAAAAGGTGCATGGCACATACACAATATCCATTCATTAATCACATATTTAAATCTATTTCATCATTCAAAAACTACATGCGTTATACCAGTCATTTGGGAAGTCAAACAAGATAATAAATATAGACATGTCAACATGATAGGCTACAGGAACATAAAAGTGTATTGCTACAGGATATCCCCCAATAAAAGGTTTCAAGAGAGTTAAACAACCATGAACAACAAAAGTAAAGGTATTAAAAGTACATCATGGTATCAAAATTATGAGCATATTTTGGGCTCATCATTTTTCCCCCTACTTAACCCAATGCTGGTCCTCCAACATTAAACTTCCTGGTGGTCTCTCTGAAATCAGTGGTTGAGGCATGACCTTGAAATGGAATTCCAAATTTGTAACAAAAGCCTTTGTAACTCTGCCACCTTTCATACCTACGGGCTTATGTGTCTTCATTAAGATTTGTAGCTTGGTAAGGATAAAGGGGCCACATTAGCATAGGAGGTCTAAATGTTAAAGGCATCCACAATTCAAATCTCTTTTGAAGTCCCAGCTGTATGTATTTACTTGATCGTTTAAGAGCTTCCGTAAAATTTAGTGGACTGTGAGGTTCAGACTTTCTTAACCCAACAGTTAATCTTTCCCACCTCCTTTCAATTCTGGAGTATGACAGTCTCCAAAACGAGTATGTTTGTTCCTGAAATTCATCATATACCTGTTTCCTGAGATCAAATATTTTCACCCTAGATGTATCATTATTAAAACCATATGCCAGAGTAAGCTAGGTTTTCGACATTGTGTGGGGGTCTGAACTCTCAGAACGCAATGGAACAGGCTCATTCCTTTCGACTTCTTCATATGTTTCCCATTGCCTGCCATAATTTGCTTCATTCACTGCCCAAGACATAAGTGATCTCAAATGGATGTCACCAATATATAGAAGGGGATTCCACTCTGTTTCAAATGGAATTAAAAATCCATGTAAATAAAATTCACACAAAGAATTTCTGAGCCAATTAGGGGTTGCCTGATATGCATTGTAAAATTCTTTAGCAGTATGAAGAATAGGATCTTGATTTCTAGAAATTCTCATCAATTGGAACCACAAGAACTGTTCCTTGAGGCACAAAGCATAAACTCTGGGTGGTGGTCTGTATTCCATAATCTGATCAGTTACCTTCAACATTTCATCCATTTTCTCTTTTAACTCCTGGATTTCTAGTTTCTGCCCTTCAATTTCCTTTTTCAATTTCTTCTTTTCCTCCTCCCAAAGACTCTGTTGCATTTCAGTCTTGGCCAGGTGGGTTTGTAATGTAATCGGTTTCCATGTAGCTTTGACATATTCCAAAAATTCAATTAAAAATTCCTTCTTATAAACAACAATGGCTTGAAAAGTTGCAGGGGGAATTGAGGCTTCATTGGCCACTTCCAATGGTTCAGTCTGTTCTTCTTGCTGCAGGATAAATTCCTGTTGCTGCAGTGGATAAGACTGTGCTTCCTCTGAAATCTACATAGCCGCAACAGCCAAGTCATCAAGACTTGGTACTCCCCTTTCATTATGCTCAACTTCACTTGTCCCAACTTGTTCTTCTTCAAGAATAACAAATGAACTCTGTGCAGCACTCTTAGACACATTCTGAGAAACATCATATTCAGACGCTACAGATTCTTCTGAAATTATAATGACCTTAGGTTGAGGTGAAGCAGGGGATACTTTACATTGTGTTCTTGTGGAAACTCTTCTTGGCAATGTTGCTGCTGCCAGAGGTGCTCTCGTAGCCTTCCTCTTTTTGAATTTCCTAGAAGGTTCTGCCTTGTTAGAGGATGATGGTGAATTGGTGATGGAAACAGGTGTTGCTGTAGGAGACAATGCTGTAGGGGATGAAGCTGCAAGAGAAGAGCGTTTCCTTTTCTGAGAATGAGGGTTAGATTTTGGGGTTTGTTCCACCCCAGATGACTCTCTAGCCTTTGCTTTTCCTCTCTCTCTCCTACTGGCAGCCCTAGTTTGCACCCGGGTAGAGGACTCTGGTGTGAGAGCTACAGGACCAGGTGCTACAGGAGCAGATGATGCTTGCCCTGTTCTCCTACTGGTAGACGCCATCTCCTCTTTCTTTTTCCGAGGCTGTGGGGTAAGTGCTCTAGGGGGTTCTAGATGTTGCAGGCTCTTTTGGGAAAAAAATTCTTGCCAAGAAAGAGGTGATACATCTCTCAAAGAACATGCAATCAACAATTTTATGAGACCATGGTGAGCAATAGAATTATCTTTCCCCTATTGGGTTCTATGGGCACATTGTTCCAAAATTTTTAACAAAAAGTTCAGAACATTAACAGCTAATCCATGCCTCATATGACTTAGCAATTTGAAGTGGTAAGAATGCAGGTAGGAGAAACGACCTTCACAAGTTAAATACATGATTATGAAAGCAGTGTATTCTGGGTATGGAGGAGGCAATGACACTCGCTTGCACCCCTGCTTTGAGACCTCCAAAGGTCCATCAGTGGGTATTGAAAATTCTGCCCTTGCAGAGGCAGCATCCGAAGAAAAATTTTCTCCAACGGCTGGGAGCCCGGTTACTTCTGGAATTCTTTCTTTAGTTACAACAAGTGTTAGACCCCATACAGTAGCCTCCCCTTTAGAAAGGGTTCTCAAAAATTCGCCTGCAACCTCCTCATTAAAAGCATCTAAACTCAAAAAGTAATTCAGCCAACCACAGAGGCTAAATGCTTGGGCCGTTTGAGGATTTTGCATTAACAACTCATGAGCTACAGGCTCATGCCTTACCAGCTGACCACCCATGTTTACAGTTTTTCCTTAGCTAAACTCAACTCTTTTCTGAAAAATTAAAAATTTCCCTGTTTTGCTCTGGTTCTTTTATGTTCCGCCGTCACTTTTCTCTTCTTTTCCAAAAATGAACTTTTTAAATAAGAAATTTTTCTTTAAACAAGCAGTTTTTGAATGTGATTTTCAATGAAAAACATGTAATGAAAAAGACATGCGATCATATTTGGAAAGTACTAGAAAAATAATAAAGAAAGATTATCTGAGCAGTTGTGACAGTGACAAAAGGACAAGTTTAAAAAGTGGATTATCCTGCCCCCTACTTAGAGTATGACATGTGTCCTCACATGTACTAAGGAATAGGTGGAAATCAGGTAATAATGACTGATATAGATAGTGTAGTAAATGAATAAAATGAAATAAATAAAAAATGCGATAATCAAAAGATATTGCGTACCTTTCATTAAATGCTTGTACGTGTTGAGAAAGTTGACGGTTTCAGCATGAGATGACAGTTGGGAATGAGATTATAATTAAGGGTGGTGCAGATGAATGAGTTGGATAGATGACATGGATGGACGAGATGAATGAATGGAATGGATGGATGGTACGAAAGATAAAGAAGTGAGATGTGGCGACAAGTGGAAACGAAGAAAAAGGAGTTCCCTTAAAAAGGAAACCTTTATTATGAGCATACATTACCAAATAATGGGGAAGCTGCAGGAGAAAGGCTAAAGCCTTTGGCTGTAAGAAGATTAGTGGCATTATCCTGAACAAACTGCTACATGAATTCTTCTTTTGAGACTGGTTTGTGGTACAACTGGAGGCGGTGTCCATTAACTAACAGCTTGAATCTAACAAGATCAATTGTAACAAGTTGCACTGAACCATTAGCAAATACATTCTCAATTTCATACGGGCCCAACCATCTGGTTTGTAATTTTCCTGGACTGTCCTTATATCGTGAGTCATAAAGCAGAGCCCAATCTTCTACTTTAAATTTCTTCTCCTTAATGTATTTATCATGCCACCTTATTCACTAATTTTGTATCATCTCAGTGTGCTGCAGGGCATTCTTTCGAAGCTCATCCAGAGCATTGAGCTGTATGATTCTATCCTTTTGTGCATTTGTTAAATCCATATCCATGTCCAGTGCTGTTCTTAGAGTCTTATGTTCAAACTCTATTGGCATCACAGCTGTTTTACCATACACCATTTCAAAAGGTGTATATCCTGTAGTAGTCTTCCAGGTAGTACAGTAGGATCATATAGCTTCTGGTAACCTTGTGGCCCAGTCCTTCCTATGCAAATCTACAATTTTAGTCAAAATGGCCTCTATGTCCCTATTTGTGACCTCAACCTGGCCATTGGCCTGGGGGTGATAAGGAGTTGATTTCCTGTGTCGTATATTATATTCATTGACTAAAGCTGTGATAAGGGTAGAAGTAAATTGTGCTCTTTCATCTGTCACTATTTCCCTAGGGACACCAAACCTAGTAAATATTTCCTCATAGAGGAATTCAGCCACTTTATTGTCCCTAGCATGTTTCATAGGCTTAGCCTCTACCCATTTTGTGACATAATCTATGCATATAAGTATGTAGGACTTACCATTGGGAGGTGGATCAATTGGTCCTACAAAATCCAGTCCCCATTTGTCGAAGGGTGCAGCTACAACTTGTGGAAATAGAGACATCTCATTAGATCGAGTTGGTCTTCCCATCCTCTGGCATATGTCACATCTCCTGGTATATTTGGCTGCATCTCTGTGCAAAGTTGGTTAATAGTAACCAGTATTTAAAATTTTCATCGCTGTCCTTTTGGCAGCAAAATGTCCACCACACGGATCATCATGGCTGGCATGCAGTATATCATGAGTGTCCTCCTCTGGTACACATCTCCTCATAACTTGATCTGGCCGTGTATAAAACATGCAATCTGCAATCCAAGAAAAGTTAAAGCTTTTCTCTACCAATAATCTTTTTTCCTTAGGGGAGAATTGAGGAGGAGTTCTTCCTGTGGCCAGATAATTTGCTATATCAGCATACCATGGGTGAATAACTTTGATTGCAAACAGGTGCTCATCAAGAAATGAGTCTTCAATAATTGTAGAGTCATCTTGCCTTTGAAGTCTAGAAAGGAAATTGGCAACCACGTTGGCTTTACCTAGCTTGTCCACAATTGTAATGTCAAATTCCTGCATCAACAATAACCATCTTGCCAGTCTCTCGGATATTGCGGCTTTGTTCATGAGATATCGGATTGCGGCATGATCAATATGAACAAATATTGATAACCAGTGATATAATGCCCAAATTTATTGAGGGCGTAAATGATTGCCAACATTTCTTTTTCTGTAACAGTGTAGTTCAATTCAGCCCCTTGCAGATTTTTGCTTATGTAATAGAGTGCATGTTCTATTGAACCATCATTCTGTCCTAACACTGCGCCAATGGCATAATCTGATGCATCTGTATGAATATGAAATGGAAGTGACCAATCAGGCCTTTCAGAACAGGTGCTTGTGTAAGGGCAACTTTTAAGTCAAGGAATGCTTTTTCACATTCCTCTGTCCAAGCAAAATCTGCATCTTTCTTCAGCAGACTGTATAAAGGGCCTGCTATTTGGCTGAAGTCCTTGATGAATCTTCTGTAGTATCTGACATAGCCTAGAAAGCTCCGTACCGCTTTTTTCTTGGCAGGAGAGGGTAGCTTAGAGATGACTTCAATCTTAGCAGGATCAACCTGAATTCCTGCAGCAGAAATATAGTGACCAAGTACTATTCCCTCCTGCATCATCATGAAGCACTTTTGACTATTTAGTGATAGGTTGTGATCTTCACATCTCTGTAGTACTTTCTCCAAGTTGGCTTGAGCTTCCTCAAATGTCGTACCATAAATAGTAAAGTCATCCATGTATATTTCCATGCAATCATATGAGATGTCTGAGAAGATACTTATGACTACCCTATGAAAAGTTGCAGGAGCATTACAAAGACCAAAAGGAAAAAATGAATAGGAAAATGTTCCCCAAGGGCATGTAAAAGTAGTCTTTTCTTGATCCTCAGGAGAAATCTTGATTTGATTGTACCCATTGAAGCCATCTAAGAATGAGAAGTACTTTTTCCCAGCTAAATTATCTAGAACTTGATCAATGAATGGAAGAGGAAAGTAATCTTTCTTTGTTGCCAAGTTGAGCTCTTTGTAATCTACACATACCCTCCATTTTCCTCCTTTCTTTGGAACAATGACCAATGGGGAAACCCACTGACTATCGGAGATTGGGTAGATAAAGCCAGCTACTAACATTTTCTGCAATTCTTCTTTAACAATTTCTCTCAAAGCTGGATTAATTCTTCTTTGAGGCTGCCTGATAGGTTTGAAGTCACTGTTAATATATATGCGATGTGTACAGAGTTTTGGGTCTAAACCCCTCATATCCCCATAGTCCCATGCAAAAGCTCTTTTGTGGGCTTGCAACATTGTGGCTAGGGCAATTTGTTGAGACAGAGGCAACTTATTATTAATATGCAGACAATAGCCTGGAGATACTTCTATTTGTTTGGTGAGATCATTTATTGAGGTTGCTGATAAAGGTGGTGCCTGTATATCACATAATAGCAAATCATGATGGCTCTCAGGATCTAGTTGCTGCAAGAAACATTGCTGAGAATGACTGTCCAAAATAGATGGGTTATTCAAACCATAACTAAACTACAAAATGTGTAGAAGCAGGTTATCTTCACTCTGAAGCTGGGAAAATGGATCAATTCGTAGTATCATTAACTGAGCTAATGAATTGACTTCTTCAGATTCCTCTCCTAGATCTGGCCAAACTGGTTGAGACAAATCTGACAGAGGTTGAGTAGGTGGGTATAAGGCCAATTTCTTCCTTGACTGACTATCAGAAATTGTCATGTCTCCTGAACGACATCCTATAAGGGCATCAACTGTAGCTAACCAAGGTTTGCCTAGGATAATAGGATATCCTCCTAGGGTTTCCTTAGTGGACAATATGGTGAAATCAGCAGGGTATTCCCAAGATTCAAGGGTGACAATGACATCTTCTATCACTCCATCAGGTGTAACCGTGGAACTATCAACAAGCTGCAGGACAGTCGGTGTAGACCAAATGTTTGGAATATTCAAACACTCCATAGTGTGCTTGGTCATCACATTAAACACTGCACCAAGGTCAACCAAAACATTTCTTACTACTTGACCATTGATATTTATTTTTACTATAGGACTTCCAGGATCAGTATATTTTGGAATGCCGACCTCCCCCAACATAATATTGGCTAACTATCCTAGGACATGGATAGTTTGGGGATCCTTTTTCTTTCTTCCTTGTTTCTTTAAACAAGCCTCTTTAATGGCTTTTCCATAGACTGGAACATCTTTAATAGCTTGAAAAAGAGGAATTTGAACTTGTACATTCTTTAGCTGCTCCAAAATATCAAAGGTGGGTTCTTCAATGGTCTTGGGTGTAGTAATCTACAATCTCTAAGGAAAAGGTGGTGTAGCTTGAGGCTGTAGGATAGGTTCCTTAGAGGCAGTAGCTGATACAGGTATATCTTCTGCATGATCAGTAGGTTGTTCAGCAGCAGAGTCTGGAATCTCTATTATTACAGGTGGTTGCGGCGTAGGGAGAGTGGTTCTAGACCTAAGATGGATATCATTGACATTCAGGGCATAAGCTGGATATTGGTTGACTTCTGCAGAATACATAGGTTGCTGTTGTTGCTGCTGCTTATTATTGGGATTTGACAATGGTTGAGCAGGCATAGGCGTTTGTTTTGGAGGGCCAGTATTTGCTACAGGTGCTGCAGGAGGTGGCATAAGGGCCCGAAGTTGTGGCTGCTGAGACTACAAGAATCCAGGGGGTTGGTTCTGCCATTGCTGAGAACCTCTCCATTGAGGGTTCTGCTGCCAGTTACCTGGAGGTGGAGTCCATTGTCCTTATGGGTGCTACCAATCTCCTTGAGGGGGTTGCCATTGAGGGTTCTGATAGTTAGGCCAGTATGGTTTAGGAGCATTCCAAGGTGGAGATGGGCCATATGTAGGTTGCCATTGGTTATTATAATTAGAATAAGGATTACCAAAAGTCAAAGGATCTTGAGGCATACCTTGTCTTGGAGCCCATGGTATCCTTTGTGCAACAAAGAAGAATTGGTCATCATCACCTTCTATCATCTTAAGATCAGTAGGTAACTGTTTAGCCTCCATGTTTGCCACCAACTTGCATCTGCAGTCACGTTTCTTCTATCTACAATGTGGACAGAACTCAGCCAGGATTGCCTCAGCCTCCTCATGTTTCTTGCAAGTTTGCATGGTATCCAACTGTGTAGCCATGTTGTCTATGATGTCCTACTTGAAATCAGACAGCAAATTTGTGATCTCCATCCGAGAAACTCCGCTGAAAGAAGACTTTCCCACTGTAGCTTGATGACCTCTACCCTTCTTCACATTTGCTCTTGAGTAATTGAGACATATCTTCATGAGATCATCCCAAGATGCTTGAGTGATATCACTGCCTCCCATCAGGTCCAAGGCATCTATGCAGGTATCATTGATTCCCCTTAGAAAAAGTAATTTATGAGATTCTTCATTAAGAGTATGGTCTGAATTCTTTTTCAGAGAAAACAAGAATCTTGATATATAATCCTCCAGACTTTCATCTTCCTTCTGTTGAATTCATAATATATCATCACCTTTACTGCCACTCTAACAGTATTCCTTGTATTTGTCAAGAAATTTTGTTTGCATGGCTGCCCAACTATCAACAACACCCCTTCCCAAACTCATGAACCATCTGAGAGCTCCCTCCTTCAAGGTAGCAGGAAACAATTTCAGTTTGTGAGCATCTGAAGTGTAGTCATAACTGCGACAGAGGATATCAAACTAAACAAGAAGGTCTCTGGGTCTTCTATAACTAAGCCATAGAACTTGGGAAGTAATGAAGAAGGAATATTTTTAAGGTTGTCATTGTTTTGTTGAGGAATAATGGGGAATTCAAAAGCAGGAGGTCGATTGGGTGGATTACGTGCTATGTTCACCTGACCAAGTATAGGAGCAAATGAATTTTCTTCAGGTTCTTCGTCAAATGGGCCGAATAGCAAGTCAGCACATAGACCTTCAGCAAATGGGTCAATATCTAAGTCTCCTTTGTCCTCAAATAGGCTATAAGCTGGTTCAATTTTCTTAGCAATGAATGGCAGGTTTGGGAGAAATCTTCCCTGAGCGTCTCTTCTTCTATGCATGCAATAAAAAATGGATGGTATTTTAAAAGATTTTGAAAAACTGACTAAACTACTGCTAACAATGACTATAGCAGGTTTTTAGATTGACACCATCCTCGGAAACGGCGCCAAAAATGGTCGCACCCACAAAAGGATATGAAAATCACGACAAAACCTATCCTGGGAATTGGACATTCCAGCAGGTGACTAATACCTCTTCGTGGTCGTTCATTTACATGTCAAACCAAGGAACGTAAACTTTAAATGGAGTGGCACTATATGTGCACTAAGAACCGGTTTCAATCACGACCTATTGAAAATAAACACTTGGAAAGAAATTCTATCTATGCTATAGGAAGGTAATGCAAAGTTTTCTTAACTCAATCATAATCTAACCAAAGCATAAATCGTAATAGCTACAATTGAGAAACAAACTATAAACTAGCCTTATGCTATAGGAACAAACACAGGGATGGATTCCCGATGCTGCAGGAATAGTATAAGACTGAGCTTGTGCTGAAACTTCTAAAATGAAATCTAACTTGAATTAACAAAGGATAAACAACTACGCTCCTACAGATACTTACTAAGTGGGCCCCCTTAGCAAGCATCAACTAATTTACACAGAAGATTGTGCTCAGAACTCCATCAACTTTTATTCATAACGTGAAATCATTTACATTGACTGTTATGCTTTAGAAAACTAACAAAAACTCTGATTCATATTATAACTCTAACTCTTACATAATCTGCTTCTCTATCTATCTATCTATCTCCTTCTTGTTCACCCACACAGGAGGAACACTTATTTTAAATCAGGAGAACAACTAACTAACTAACCCTAACAGAGAAAGACGTGGATATAAAATGTATCCTGAAATCGAGGAACATACTTCATAAATGAGTTTATCCGTTCAACCGATCCAGAGAGAATCTAGCACTCCACTCTTTCTAGATTAAATGTCATTTAAAATCCTTCCCAACGGTTTCGGTCAAAGAGTCTTTGCCAGAGCTTCCTTGAAGTCGTGCAGGAAATGGACTTTACTGCAAGGCCGAGATTGGCTGCGCTTGACTCGATCATACTTTCTTCAACAACCTGCAAAACACAAGGTAACAGATGCGAAAGAAAAGGCGCATGGCACATACACAATATCCATTCATTAATCACATATTTAAATCTATTTCATCATTCACAAACTACATGCGTTATACCAGTCATTTGGGAAGTCAAACAGGGTAATAAATATAGACATGTCAACATGATAGGCTACAGGAACATAAAAGTGTATTGCTACAGGATATCCCCCAATAAAAGGTTTCAAGAGAGTTAAACAACCATGAACAACAAAAGTAAAGGTATTAAAAGTACATCATGGTATCCAAATTATGAGCATATTTTGGGCTCATCATCATCCATTTGTTTTCCACCCACTTGGAAAATTTTTGTAGTGTTAGTGGGGTAATTTTTATTGGGGATGTTAGCATGATATGCAGACCTCTACACGGTGCACTGTCATCCTGACAGAATTCCCGCCTCTAGAATCTATAGAGGCATTACACTTCTCCATTGGTGATGAAGAGTAATGCCCCTGTGCCCTTAACTGACTTTGAATGACTCTTTTGGGCTTTTACTCACCTTCAAATGTCTATCTTTCTCATTCATTTGAGCTTCTACACATTTCTTGAAGCACACTTGCTACTGCACACTTCACTTCATAACACTTTCTCCATTGTTGAAGCTCCAAGGTGACACTCTACTAGCTTTTTCTCACATTTTTACGACAATGGTGGCACTCACAAGCTTGCGAGCTTGCATCTCCCTTCACGTGCTTGAAGGAGTCTTGTTTGGGAGGTGATATCCATTTCATTTAGCATCGTTATTTGATTTACATAGCATATTTATTGTTAGCATTATGTGGCATTGCTTTCTTTCCATATTTTCTCACATTTTATATATCATGGCTATTCTAGCTGTCTGTGGAGGTGGGAACACCGAAACAAGGGTTTGACTATGGAAATCCCTGAAACAACTCCAATATTTTTCCCCATTGTGCTGTGTGTAGGTGTTCACATTCGTGTGGAGCTTGCGGGAGGCTGAACCACTCGTGAGTTGCAGTTCTACAACCTTTTCTCTCATCAATTTCTATCTTTTAAGTTAAAGTGCTATTCTTGTCATTTCAATAGCTTAGCTCTTTATGCTTTCTGTCATTATATAAAACTCTATTTATTAGGTAGTTAGTGAGTTTCTGTTAAGTCTTGACTGTCCATCACACTTTATGTCCGTATAGACACCAACACCCAACCGAGACACCAGCACATCGTGTTGTCATTTGTCTCATGCGCTAGGGTCCTCTAGCATACAACTTCCGAGGTCATAATCTTGACTTGGAAATTTTCTCACCTGATTCCTTAAACCTCTCGGGTTGGTAGAAGGATAGTGGTAGGTCAATTTCCCTTCCTTTTCACCCTCCTAAAATATTAAACTTACCTTAAACAATCCTTAGCATGAAGTAGAATAGGGAAGTTGATTGTTCTAGACCCTCTCGTGACCTAGGGTCCTAAGCAGTTGACCCCCCACCTCTACAAATGTACTATAAAGATATAATCTTAGATACTATATATCATGATCACATGTTGGATTATGATTGGGTTGGAAAAAAAATCATAAGATCTATAATGTCAATCAAAGTGACAATATATTAATAGACATAGTTAAGGACAAGGAAGTGAATAACCACTTGACCTTGCAACTTAACACCAAACAAGGTGAAACTATTTATTGCTTCCTATTATGAAATTACATTTATATATCTTTATTGTGTGTTTGGTGGTAGTTGAATACATAATATTTTAGAAAGAGAAGAAGTTATTTGAGGGAATTTCATGAGAATTCTAAGAAAAAGGATTAGTATGGAAATTATCTCAAAAACCATCTCCAAAAAAATGATTAACATTTACTAACCTGCTTTGATAAATTTATTATAAAATAATATAAAAGTTACTCTAGATGTATTACACAAATGGCCTTACACATGTGCTGATTGAGCATAAAGAGGCTTCCCATCAAGTTCAACATTTCTTCTAATATAATCTATAAAAATGATTAGTATATCCTAACTTACTTTGATACCATGTTAGAATTTAGGATCTTAGGACACTAATCATTATATACAAGATATAAAATAAATAAAATGATAATCATACAAGCATAGATTTTACACATTACACAAGATTTACATGGGGAAAATCCTTTCGGATAAAAATCCCCATTAAGCATCATTTTATTAAAACACTTACAATAATGGTATGTTATAACATAGACCAAACTTGGGGAACACTTCTCCATACTTCCACATGGCCAACATACCTCATGTGCATAGTGATATAGTTCACAATATATTGTTCAAATTCCTCATCTCACAAATGAGAGAGAACCTCCTTAAATATAGGAGGAAGGGTGACATAATACTTGAAACAGTATTAGTCACACCTATTCAACAACCCCAATTCATAAATAATCAATAATCTAATTATTAGACTATAATTATTTCAAATGGGATATGATTAATAACCATATAATATATAAGGTTTTATAACCTTATATTAGAACAATATAAAAATGTTAAAAGAGTATGACCCCTAATAGCATTATGTTCTTACAAGTTCATATGGTGGTGTTTTTGTATTCAAACCACTTGACCTTGGTGGGGTGTGACATGGGGGGATTATTTTCTAGGTGGAGGAAAATGTTGCAAGCATATTGTAATTATTGTCATTGATGTCAAAAAGATGGAGTTTTCTGATGATGTTGTCTCTATTGTCAACAAAATGGTAGTGTGTGAATGGTTGCATATGCTACAATCAAAATGTTGGTCATAAAGTATTATGTATGATGTTGGATGTCACGAGTTGCTATAATAGTTGTTTCCTATTGCTCATGAATAAGTGAATGACTCTGTGAATGTTGTATTCACTGTCTATTGATGTAAAATGTATACATAATTTTTTACAATCAATGGCTCAGGAATTTGCACTGAAAAGCTCCAGAGAATGCTCTCGATTCCTCTGCATTTGAAGATATGATCTTATGGTTTGAACGTTAGATAGAGTCAAGTGTGAAGCATGCTTTTTAAAAAAGGTTATAGAGTCCAAAGTATTTTTCCATCTCTATAATCCAAGCCTTAGCTCTTGCTTCGATAGCTTTACCATCGAACTTGGGTGGTGCTACTCTTTTGAGGTCTTTCCCAAGCTCTTCCTCAATTTTTCCTCATGGAATTTCCCCTAGACCATCGTCTCCTTGATTTCCTTATGTATTCCTATGGTCCTGGTCCTCGCGTGCCACTCATAATTCTTGCTCTATTTGATCCATGCAAGACTCTTTTCAATTCAGAAGCTCTAGAATTTTCTCTAGCCTCTTGTTAGGTCCGTTTTCAAAACCACTACCACCCCTGTCTTGCCTGATGGTCACCATGACGTACCACACTTATCCTACATCACATTCACATTCATCGCATCTCAACACAAGGTTCAATGAATAAATGTTCTTATGCTACATCACATAATTTTTCATATGCATACATTCCTCATTCTAGAAGACATACACATTCATGCATAACACACACATTTTAGAGTCCTTCATTGAAAACACCAAAAAAATATTATCTAATTTTAATTATATTTAAGGTGAGTCAATAGACCCTTATTTACAATAGGCTTATTGTTACATGATTCCAATTTCTCGGCATCAGAAAGAGGACATTCCTTGGGGTCCTCATCTGAATTTACATCAAACTCTACAGAAGAGGATGGTTGAGCAGTAGCACACAAAATTTCCTTTTCCTCTTTAGTCAACAAGGGTGCATTAGGTCCACACCCTAAAGGCTAGTCTCAAATTGCGAAAAGATTTTTGATCTTAGGTGTTCCATCTCAATCTTCAAGCCTCTCTCTATCTTGAGTCATGTAAGAGCCTGAGCTATAGTTTCATCATCAAGAATTTCTAATTGAACCTCCAACTTGGCATTTCCTTCCTTTACGTTATTCTTACATGAGGTTCTAACAATTTTCCCTTTCCTTCATCATTCCTTTGACCTTCCCATTCCTACATTCAATTTAGGTTTGATCAATTCTCAAGATATCCAAATTTTGGGTCAAGGGTCAAATACCCTAGTCAACTATGGTAGACTCAAAAGGCCTAGAGTTGAACCCTAAGCTCTGATACCAAATGTAATAACCCATCCTAAATTATTACTTTTAAAACATTATTGTATTTGACGCATGAATACATTCCAAATTTTAAAAAGACATAACTAGTGGCTAAATTCAATCTTAGCTACACATGTCCATTTAAAATGAGTCAATGATTCATATATTCACTTCAAAAGTCAAATTACAATATCAGGTTTGACTTGGCTCCTAAGGCCACAAAGTCATTACATTGTTCACTTTACATCAAATACATGAATGCATTACATCAAGTTACATCTTAGACTGAAATAATCATGTGAACAACTAAGGTTCTTCTTTGACGCTTACCTCCATTGGTGGATGAGAACATGGTTGAAGCACTTTACCACCCAACCATGAAGCTTACGCTTCCTTGGTATTCTTCTATCTTGAAGAATGCCCAACCTTGCATGAAAAATTTAGCAAGAGAACAATATGCAAGGTGGAATTTGGTGCGTGCCCATACATCAACATGTAATTTCTATCTACAAGTTAGAAAATAAAGTGCAATATCTATGCTAGGAATGGTAGAGAGTGAAATCACAGAGTTCATAAGTTTACAAATGAACTACATTGCTTGGCCAAGCATAATAAATGTGTTGCAATGACAACAAACAATAGGTTCTAGTAAAGCAAACCTATCCTCTTATAACTCCATTTCGGCACCCGTCCCAGAAGGTAACTTTCTAATATTCATCTCATAATAGCTATCTACCCTCTAGCAACATCTACCCTGAGGTGCTCTAGTCAACTAAGGTATCGTTGTTCTGTTCAAGTATTAAAATATTCTTTCACAAATGTCTTAAAAATAGGAATCAAATTACTAATTTAATCTCTAAACATAAATCAAATTTATGATTTACATAGTATTTCAATAATCAGTCATATCATTCTTATGACTATTTTCTACTTTTCATCATAAGCATTTTCCATTTAAAAATATACTAAAACAAAAGAAGGTATGTCACAAGTATGTGTATGTACATAGATGAAGTCTATGTGCATACACATATATGTGCCTACTTGTGTTTAAAATTTGTGCATACATTCTGAAATAAATCATTAAATCATATTGCAATCTTAAAATAGTATTCCATTAGATGATTCTTGTCAAAATAAAGAATCATAACGAGTCTATATTAATAATTTCACACATATTGTTTTTGCATTCTCACAACTTTGATACTTTCACATTGTTGTTTACATAAGAACTTCCATAATTGTTTAAACAAAACAAGTACTATTTCCTACTAAATAGTTATAAGGCAAGCTATTTACATATGAAAATTCATTGTTTAAATAGAAGAAGTACCATTTCCTACTAAACAGTTATAAGACAAGCTATTTACATATGAACATTCATTGTTTAAACAAAACATGTACTGTTTCCTACTAAATAGTTATAAGACAAGATCTTTACATATGAACATTCATTGTTTTAAAATTTTAAAAGCTGTTTCCAACTAAATAGTTTGATGAGCAAGGCCGTTTTTAGCTACAAAAATAATTTTCAACAAAACAGTGTCGTTTGCAAAAGAACATCCACTATTTACATCAACACAATATTGTTTCAAACTAAACGGTTAGTTTTAAAGAAAAATAATGTTGTTTACTCTATTTGCTTATCTCAAACTGTTTACATGCTAAATGGTCACTTTACAAGTAAATGTTCACTATTTAAAAACAAAATGGGTTTTTCCACAATGTACTGGAAATAAACAAATCAAATAGCCTAGTTTCATACATAAGTACATAATTTCTATTATTAAGATCTTGAACACTTTCATCACTAGAAATTCAATGAGCAACTTTAATATTATAAAGAAAACTAAGTTCAACATGCTTGTTGATGAAATACTTGAGCAAATATTTTAGTCAAGAAGGCATATCTAAGTTTTAGGTTCAACAATACTCTTGCCTATTTAGGCTGCAACAAATAAACCAAGGTTGTTTTGGGTTTCAACCAATCTCCCAGGTCAAATGCTTTCTTTCTTAGCATAAAAAATTATATTCAAAATAGCCCATGAGGGCTTGCTGGTTTGTACCATGCATACAATTAAAATCAACATGTAGACTTATGTCTATGTCTTATACATAATCAGGAATCAACTTATCGATCCTTTAGATCAACCCAAGCAAGGCTTAGTGATTCTCATTCTAGAGAGGCTGGCTTCACACAAGAGAACAATACACAAATATGTATATACGAAATTCTAATAACAACTGATAAAACCCCATTCCATTATCGATCTATCCAATATGGAACAATAGAAATAATAATAATAATGAAATACTGGGATTCATACCCCTCCCTTTAGATCACTTGTCAATTGGATCAAAGGTAACCTATACAATATAAAAAACTGTCAATTAGAATAAATTATGATAGCCATAATAAGGCTAGCACCATCGTGCGAAATAAAATGAAGGCTGAGCCATCTATGGCTCTTTGAGCCTTGACCAATCTTTTACACATAACTGCGAAGGCTCAAAAAATTGTTTGGTTTTCCATATTATGTAGGCCATAGGCCATGCATTTTCCCACATAGTGGTTGACAAACTCATGCAAATTGGCTCAAGGCCATTTCAACATAGACATCGACTCACATTTTTCTATGCTATGAAAACAAATAATAAAAATGAAGGAATATCGTAAGCATATTTTTATCAATGATAAATAAAGCATGAGGTGGAATTACCTCCAAATAGAGCCTTTGAAGATTTCATCAGATTTTTCCCTGTCTTGAGTTCTTTCACCACTTTTTTCCTTCGAGCCAGACAATTTTCTTCTTCTCTCTAGGATTTTTCGCCAAAGTTCTCTTCAAAAATGGAAACATCCATTCTTTTTGCATGTTTCGAGGTAAAGGCATTATTCCTTGCCGCTGACCACTACTTGGTCTGAAAATTTTCATTAAAACCACGACAGTCCATGTCCTTCGTGGATTGCCTTGTGATTTTTCATTGATTTCCATAGTCTGATTTAGAATAATTGGTTATCAAATTTGAATTCAATATGAATTTTAATATGTGTACATATATATGTATTTAAATGTTTTCATTCATATTCACCATGTTTTCAAATAATATATACTTATATATGTATATATATACATATGTATATAGACATATATGTATAAGCGCAAATGCAATCTTGCGGCTTGAAAGCAAGCTATGGACCATGAATATGTAAACACCCAAAGCTTTGCCATGCAGGAGAATTTTTATGCTCTTTTTCTTAGGTTGAAAAGGCCAATGCAAAATGCACAACACAAAATGACACAATAATACTATGTTGTGTGTGTCTGCTATGAGAAAGGACATTGCAAAATATAGTATGGAAAAAACTCTATGCTCTCAAGTTCTAGGGAGTATCGGTCTTGGACTGCTCACAACTATGCTTTATGATTTTTTGCACTCTAATTGTTTTTTTAAAGAATGCAACTTTTTCTTTGCACGACTTGAAACACAAAACTAGTTTTTCAACACAACTTTATTGATGGCTGGTCACTACTAGTTGGAATAGAACAACAATGGAAAAAAAATCTATACATGGATAGCTAGGGAGTTTTGTAGTTCTATGAAGCTAGCTATTTTGTATACTGTCTTCTTCCTAACTAGGAACATTATCTTCACAAGTGTTTCTTCTTTTTCACATTTGATTCTTGTAATGGAACAAAGCCCATTACTGTGATTTTGTGATTCTAGCTACCTTTGTTGAGAGCATGCTCCCAAAATTCGAAGAAGCAATAGCAACAACATTGCCACAACTCTGACCACCAAAACAATAGTAGTTGGCAGCAAATTGATGGAAGCCAAACAAGATTGAAGTATAATTTTGAAGAGTGACTTTTGCAATTGGCACAGAGGATATCAACTACACGAGAGAAGATCTTAAAAGGACATGTGCATAACACATAATAAATAAGAATCTTATTCAGTCTCGAAAGTGTTGCAAACTAAAAAATAAAGATGGACTACGCTCTAATACCATTTTTGTGCATTCGAAAAAATTGCAAAGTCTCGCTAGATAGACAATGGTTCTGTAAGACCATATCCACAATCCTGTAAAAATCACAAGAAAATTGCATGAGTGAAAATGGAAAAAGACACTGCATTGTCTATTGTGGATTTAATCTTAATCTCTATTCATCACATAATGCAAGAAAGAGTCCAAAATGAATATATAAGACAAACTATTTGAAATCTAACTCACATCCCACTTCACTTTTCGAATGTCTATCTCCGCATTGTGAATAACAGAGGTTGTTATAGCTCCACGTTTGAGTGCATTCCCACTCTCTTTAGCTATGGTTAGCTTCAAAACTATTCCAAAAAAAGGTCAAAAACATATACTATAGTGCATTAATTGCAACTATTTATTGTCTTTAAAATGAATGACATTGCAATTCCCCTAACAAACAATGTATGATTTTATAAGTCACAATATGAAAATAATACCTACAAATTTGATCAATGCATCTGGCTGTCCATGTATTGTTTCTCATTCTTTTATACCCATGGTTTTTTTGTGGATGCATAAACTAGTTGAGACCATACCTCCTCACATTCTTGCAACAGTATGTCAAGTTGTATAGCAAAGCATTGATTACAAACAATAAACAGTTGGCATAGAATGCTACAAAATCAACAAGCACTAGAATAGACACTGTGCAATGCATCTTGAAGGAACAACAATATTTTCATTTGAAAAACCACATATATATATAGATACACACACACACACATATACATAGACATATATATGTATATACACACTCGATTATATGTAGGCATAGGTGTACAAATATATATATATATATATATATATATATATATATATATATATATATATATATATATATATATGAAGACATGCATACATGTAAGAACATATGCATTGACACATACATATACATGCATACATTTAAATATGTACATATATGTTTATATACATACATACATACATACATACATACATACATACATACATATATACACATATATGTATGTATAAACATTTGCATAGGGAAAATGTAAATATATATCTATGTATATGCATTCGAGTATATACATACACATATGTAACTGTATGTGTAGAAAGTTATATATGTGCATATGCACATACATATAGACACATATATACATGTATGTACACATAGCTTTATATATACATATCTACACATGCACATATATGTATGTGTCATTTTGTAGTTTTTTACACACTTGTATCTTATAGGTTAATGCCCACTATTTGTTGTTTTTTGTATTTTGTGCACACAGGCATCACATTACAATTGCACTTGAATCTATTAAATAGCAATACAAATTAAGTTGAAGCAATTGGGATATATCTGGATTTAAAATCATTAAATTTGACACCATTCCAGTCCCATATCTTGACAACGCTATGCATTTGTGGCAATTACACTTGCATCTTTTGAAAACAAACAAAAAAAGATCCTAGTTAATGCAAAATGTGAAGCACATACATACATACATATATATACACACACATATATATATATGTATACATATAAATATATACATACATATATATTCATATATATATACACCTATATATATACTTGCATATATGCATGTCTTTGCGTGCACTTATGTACATACACACACATATAAAAACACACATATATGTATGTATGCATATATATGTGTGTGTGTATTTATAGATAAGATGGTGTTAAGTATCTGACTCAAGAAAAAGGAATGAACAAGAAAGGCTAACCCATATTTAGTCTCATAGGAGCAACACGAGCAAACAGGAAAACAACACAAACAATGCTTTGCTCAACAAAATTTAGACTTGAAAACCAACAACCCTCTAAACACCATAAGAAAATTGAATGAGTGAAAATGGGAAATGACATTGCATTGTCTATTGTGGATTTAATATTAATCTCTATACGTCAAACAATACAAGGAACAGTCCAAAATGAACATATAACATGTAATAAATTTGAAATCTAACTTACATCCTACTTCACTTTCCAAATGTCTATTTCTACATTGTCAACAACAGAGGTTGTCATAGCTCCACAGCCGAATGCACTCCCACTCTGTCTAGCTACGATTAGCTTGAAAACTATTCAAAAAAGAACATCACAAACATATACTATAATGCATTAATTGCAACTATTTACTGTCTCTAAAACAAATGACATTGCAATTTATCTAACAAACAATGCATGATGTTTATCAGCCACAATATGGAAATAATACCTAGATATTTGATCAATGCATTTGATTGGTCCATGTACAGTCTCTCATTATTTTGTACCCATGGTTTTTTTGCAAATGCATAAATTGGTTCAAACCATACCTCCTCACTTTCTTGCAATAATATGTCAAGTTCTATAATAGAGAATTGATGACAAACAATAAACAGTTGGCATAGATCCATGCAAAACCAATAACCACTCGAAGAGACACTGTGCATTGCAACTAAAATGAAGAGCAAATTTTTTTCTTTCAAAAACCACATATATCTAGATACACATATATACATACATATATATATACATAGACATATATATGTATATACACACCTGATTATATACAAACACAAGTGTACATACATATATATATCTACATATATATATACATACATATATATATCTACATATATATATACATACATATATATATATATCTATATATATATATACATATGTATACATACATACATACATATACATATTTGTATGCACACACACACACACACATATATGTATACATGTATACATGTATATATATATATATCTATACATGTATACATACATGTATACATGTATACATATATACATACATGTATATATATATACATGTATGCATATATATATACATGTATACATGTATACATACATGTATACATGTATACATACATGTATATATAATACATGCAATGTATATATATACATACATGTATACATGTATACATTGTATACATGTATATATATGTGTGTGTGTGTGTGTGTGTGTGTGTGTTTACATACATATATATGTATACATGCATATATATATGCATTATACATATGTATATATATACATATATATATGCATATATGTATATATATATACATACATATGCGCATATATCAAGACATACATACATGTAAGAACATATGCATTGACACATACATGCACATATATACATTTAAGTATGTAGATACATACATACATACATACATACACACACACACAAAGACATACATACATATATATATATATATATATATATATATATATATATATATATATATATATATATATATATATATACATCTACATAGAAAAAATGTAAATATATATGTATGTATATACATTCATATATACATATGTACATACATACACATATGCAATTGTATGTGTGCAAAGTAATATATGTGCATATGCACATACATATAGACACATATATACATGTATATACACATAGCTTTATATATACATATCTACACATGCACATATATGTATGTGAACATGTTTTGTAATTTTTCACACATTTGTATTTTATGGGTTAATGTCTACTGTTTGTTTTTGTTTGCATTTTGTGCACACATGCATCACATTGCAACTGCATTTGAATCTAATAAATAACAATGAAAATTAGGTCGAAGCAATTGGGATATAACTGGGTATAAAACCATTTTATTTGACACCATTGCAGCCAGAGGTCTTCACAATGCACAAAGATATATATCTATATCACACACACACATATATATACACACATACAAATACATATGAATTTATATATATATACATATGTATGTATACATATCTATATATATACTATATCTATATGCACACACACATATATATTTACACACACACATACAAATACATATGCATATATATACATACATGTATGTATACATATCTATATATATACTTGCATATATGTATGTCTCTATGTGCACATATGTACATACACACACACGTACAAAAACACACATATGTCTATATATATATTTATAGATAAGACAGTGTTAAGTATCTAGCCAAATAATAGACAACAAACCATAAAAGCAGCCCATGATTGCGAAGGACCAAACAAGAAAGGATAACCCATATTTAAACTCACAGAAATGACTTGAGCAAATGTGCAAACAACACAAACAATACTTTGCTCAACAAAATTTAAACTTCAAAACAGAGAAATATTGAAAACATAGACTATTCTCATCTTCATCCAACAAATTGAAATGCAACTAACTATTTAACTTGGCAATAGACACAAACCCATAAAGAATAGCGAAGCATAGACATAAACACGCAAAACACCCATAAAATCCCTTTCACAAACCCTAGTTTTCCAAGAAAGCCTAACCTATACTCGCATTCACACACACAATCTAAGCAAGTTGACAATGAATACAAATAATACTTTCCTCAATAGAATTAGAACTTGAAAATCCTAAAATATTTAAAATGCGAACTATTCTCATCTTCATCGGCTAAATTAAAATGCAACTAACTATTTAACTCGAAAGTAGGCACAAACCCATAAAGAATAGCAAAGAATATACATAAACACAAAAAATGCAAAAACAACAAACAATGGACGATGACCCATAAAACAAGAATATGTAAACCATTATAAAATGACACTGTAAAAGACATACAAGCCTACAAACGCTTCATATTTTGCTTCCCATACAACAGATATAAACCCGTTCAACAAAGTCAGGTTTAATGATTATATATCTAGACATCTTCCATTTACTCATACCCAATTTTCATTTCCATAAAAAAAGTTCAAGTGCAATTGCAATGCATACATGCACCCATGGATACACTTTGTCAAACAACCTCGACTAATGAGAGTACAACTCAAATAACACTTTGGTCGACATAATTTTAACTTCAAGGCTGCGAAATATTTCAAATACGAACAATTCTCATTTTCACGCAAGAAATTGGAATGCACCTAGGAACTTCCATTTTTAATCATGGATAGCAAAGAAAACCCAAGAAAATGGACAAATAACACAAATAATACTTTGCTCTATAGAATTAAAACTTCAAAACCAACAAATATTGAGAACATGAACTATTCTCATCTTCATCCAATAAATCAAAATGCAACTAACTATTTAACTCAACAACAGACAAAAACCCATAAAGAATAGTGAAGAATAGACATAAACACACAAAATACCAATAAAAGCTCTTTCACAACCCTAGTTTTTCAAGAAAGCCTAACCCATATTCACACTCACACACAGTCTGAGCAAATGGACAAAGAACACAAATAATACTTTCCTCAAGAGAACTAGAACTTGAAAAACCAAAAATATATAAAATACGAACTATTCCCATATTCAATGGATAAATTGAAATGCAAATAACTATTTAACTCAGAAACATACACCAACCCATTAAAAATAGCGAAGAATAGACATAAACACACAAAATGCAAACAACAACAAACAATCGACAGTGACCCATAAAACACAAATATGTAAACCACTATAGAACACCATTGTAAAAGACATAGAAGCTTACAAAGGCATCATCTTTCGCTCCCCATACAACACATATAAACCTATTCAACATAGATGGATTTAACGATTTTATACCCAGACATCTTCCATTTACTCATACCCAATTTTCACACAATAAATTGAAATACACCTAGCTACTTCCATTCTTAAGAATGGATAGCAAAGAAATCCACTTTAATGAATCATGGTGTCAAGCATTTAACTCAAGAACATATAGAAACCCATAAATGAAACCAGCGGACAAGAAAAGCTAATCCATATTTACACTCACAGAAACAACCCAACGAATGGGAAAATAACACGACTAATACTTCAGTCAAAAGAATTAAAACTTCAGAACCAAGAAATATTCAAAAATTGAACTGTTCTCATCTTCATCCAATAAATTGAAATGCAACTAACTAGTTAACTTGGAAACAAACACTAACCCATAAAGAATAGTAAAGAATACACACAAACACAGAAAATGCAAACAACAACAAACAATAAACATTCACCTGTAAAATGAAAATATTTAAACCACTATAAAACGACAATGTAAAACACTATAAACCCTTTCAATAAATAGGTTTAATGATTTGATTCCCAGACATTTTCCATTTACTTACACCTAATTTTCATTCTCATTCAACAAACTCAACTACAGTTGCAATGCATGACTGCGCTCAGTAGAAATTAACCATAAAATGCACAGATGCAAAGAACTATAAAACTAGATTGTAAAAGATATAGGAGCTTACAAACACTTCATTTTTCATTTCCAAATTCATAGACAAAACTGAAGAAATCAAAGCATAAAAGATAGAGTAACTTACATCCACCAAATTTCTCGCTTCCAACACCATAGATGAAAACCCTCCCAATAGACATAGATTTCAAACTCATCAAACAACCTAAGCATATGACCAGACAATGCAAGCCAAAGTAAAACTTAAGAGCATAACCCATAGATGGCAATTGCACTCTAATGTACTCACAATAAATGAGATGACACAAATAGTAAATGCAAATGTACTGCTGAAGACACCACACATTCCCACAGAGAGTCCATGACAAGACACGGCTATACAAACAAACTCATGAAATATTTCCAATAGCAAAGCTCCTTATGATTATAATTATTATTAAAAATATTTACAAAATGCAAAAACCACGAGGAAAATTACATCCGCCAATCAAAAAATCGCAAAAAAGGAAAATAAATTCACTTTTTCTAAATACTCTCCTGAACATAAGCAATACTATAGCTTTATTTTCTGACATGATTCCCAAAGCACAATTTTAATATGCAAATTGAGGCGCCACACGTCCCCATGAAAATTCCATGGAAAAACATGACTATACAAACAAACTCATGAAATATTTCCAATAGAAAAGCTCCCCACAATAATAATTATTATTAAAAATATTTGCAAAATTTCAAAACCACGAGGAAAATTACACCTGCCAATCACAAAATCACAAAAATAGGAAAATAAATTCTCTTTTTTCTAAATACTCCCTTGAATATAAGCTATACTTTAGCTTTATTTTTTGACGCCATTCCCAAAGCACAATTTTAATATGCAAGATTGAGGTGATACCAATAGTTCCTCGCCTTATAAAGGCAGGGACTAAAAAATTCCCACTTGAAGAAATGATTGAAATCATTATTTTTATGGCTAATTTACATGTGGCTTTATTTTTTCATCTAAGTTGTCATACATAGCATTTAATACAAATGAATCAATCCATAAAGCTTTTGTAAACTAGAAATGTGAATAGAAAAAAACTAGACAAGTCATTCTTGGAAAACTCAAGGAAAACTAATTGATGGGGAGGATAATGAGATGTGGAGGTTGATAATCTAAAGATTAGAAACATTGGCTATAATAGGAGAATAATAGAGTTTAGTAAAATAAATACTAACCAAATTGTTCATCCATATTAAGGAATAACATATAGATGACAATTTTTTGTTTTTAATATTTAGGGAATTTTCATTCTTAATGCACCCTATCTCATGAAAAATGAGGTATAATAACACAAGGAAAACTCATTGATGGGGAGGATAATGAGATGTGGAGGTTGATAATCTAAAGAATAGAAACATTGGCTATAATAGGAGAATAATAGAAAATAAATACTAACCAAATTGTTCATCCATATTCAGGAATAACATATAAATGTCATTTTTTTGTTTTTAATAGTTAGGGAATTTTCATTCTCAACATGGTTGTAATCCTTGAAGGTGGATTTCAATTTCAATGCAAGTAAATTCAATTTTTATTTTATTTGGCATGTTTAATTATTATTTTATGTTTGTTAGGCTAATAGGTTAGGTTGTATTTAGCTAGGCACCCCAATCTAGACCGATCCATCCATTGAATAACATATGGTTGGTTGAGATGATAGTAAACATATATCACCATCACACAAAGAAAGTCTAATATGGTGAATTAAGGAGTGTAGTATCATCACATTTTCCATAAACACTATAACCCATGCTCAAAATTAACAATAATTTCATACAAAGAAATATAATTTTCATACCTAATAAATTTCCATAATAGTTGTAAAGGTATGATAAGAAAATATGATCACCATTCCTCAAAGGTATGTAACACAATAATTCTTCCTCCACCTCTCTAAATAATGGTAGATAGATAAGGGATTTTAAAACTCAACCCCCTACTTCATCAATCCTCCTAGTTATAAATAAACTCTACATTTAATCTCATAGCCTTGTTTTATTATGTAAATAATACCACTAGCATGATATTCAATTAAAATATAATTCAACAAGACTAAGTATGGATTATTGATTTTTTTTTTGTGCACCTCTAAATCCTGGGAGGTCTTTTGGAACCTAACATTACTCATCTTGATGTTATTATGAACACTTGAAATTTTTTAATGTTGAAACTTCTAGTTTTACTTTTATCTATATGTAGCATGATAGTAATCAATGTGAGCACATATGAATTATTAGAGTCTCACTCATTTCTCATGTGTTTCCTAAAATACCACACACTATCAAATGATATAATATATTCTAGAAATCAAGTAAAGGGAGAGTTGTTGTGTTAGTTTTAAGGATGATTTTTATATGTCTATCTAGTAGTTAAGATCATCCTTATGCCATAGTATAATTATATTATACTTTAAAGTGTACAATTGTAGTATGTTATGTGTAGGAAATTTATACCTACACAATAGCTAGGTGAGTACAATTGCATTATGTTGACCTAAATATAAAAAATGTGGTATATTTATATTGTATCTTGAACCTTGGCTAAGGCAATTTTGTTATGTCTATTGCATATTAGAGAATTAGATTATTTATATTCCCTACATTAGATTTCTCAACCTTCTTTCTCTATGGTTCTTTGTTGTGAATTCACTTGTCAAGGGAAGGATACCACCTAATTTTGGTGGAGAAAGAGGGAGCTTGTCCAATTTTATATTTGGATATAAATGCTTGGATGATGCCTTTTCCCCCTCTTCGAAACTTACCAAAATTATAAAGATGTAATTCAAATATGGTATTTGATTATGGTTAGTTATGGCTATTTATTTGATTTTTGATGATTATTTAAGTATATTAAAATTTATAGGTTTAATTTTGATTAGATAAAAACTTTATTATAAGTCATGGGTTTATATAAGTCCAAGGAAAATTAGATAATGTCACTAATGATTTATTTTTATGTAAAACTTGTATTTTTTTACATCTACTATAAAACTTCACTAAAATCATAGATTCAATGGTATTTGATCATGATCAAAATATCTAGAAAATAAATTATTAAGTTTGAAATTATAAATCATGTATTAATTTTCAATCAAATTTGATAATTAATATTTACATCATGTTGCATCTTTGAAACTATGATTTTATACACACATAATTTATAAATGTATATTATTAGGAACAAAGTAAATAGATATAGTCAAATCATAAACATTAATTGTACAAATATGATTAACTAATTAGACACATAACAAAAAACAAGACCCACCAATAAAAAACCTACACTCTATTATACATTAAACATGACACTTAAGATATAGATCAGTAATAAACATCTTTGACTTATACCTTTAGGCAGGAAACACTACCCAAGTCCAATACTTCATGAAAAAGATGCCAACAAATAACAACCTCACCAATTATGACAAGATATTACACACAAAAATTAACTCCCCTCCAAGAGAGAGAAATAGAATCACATAAAGCGTGGTAACTACAATGTTGACTTTTTTCATAACCTTCTTATTCAATGACATTACAACAATATCATAAGGAACCCATTCGAAGTTGGAGACAACAACATTATATATAAGATTGCAAGTGAATACCACACTAATCCTAACACACATTACATATGATTAATTTTAGCTCACTTCTATATATATATATAATATTGAATGGATTCATATCCCACAAAGATAAATTATAAACAATAGAGGAAATTAGGCATAAAATATTAGTTTTATTAACAACCTAAGGGTGGGTTGAGAAATTATGTCAAGAATATAATAATAAAAATATTAATTTAATTTTATTTTTTGAATAATATATCAAAATGAAAGCATGCCCACAACAATTATTTCTTCCTTAATTAGTATATGGGATATTTTGTATGTACAAATAGATCTATAGATGATATGTGACCTATTAATTATAATAAATTTTCATTTCACAATGAAACATTCCTTAGTTTATTCTATACAATGTGTTTTTTGTTTCTATTAGAACTATTATAGTACAATACTTCATTATTTTTCAATTGTGATACTTTATGAAGATGTTTTTCTTCAATACCCAAATCTTCTAGAATAGATATTATAAGTTCTATAGTAAATAGCACACCAAATACTCTTTTTGTTTACAAATAATATGCAAATATTGAAGATGTTTAGTTTTGATATTTAATCTATTACCTTGTCTTTGTATTACATATCTAATCATACTTTACACTATGTTAAGTACAATCAAATTCAAATAAAATAATTAAATATAACATATTGTATTTTTTTTAAAGCTTCAACTTTTAAAGATTACCTCACACCTTCCCTTAAATTGCAATTAAAATTGATGTATAAACATGTTTTAAGATTGGAATCCTTAGAAAATAATATTACTATATAACATTGCAAGATAAAATCTCTTACATTTAGTTTTTATTATATTGGTTTAATCAAAGTCCATGCTAAATTGTTTGATGCCTAAAGATACAACATGAAGCGTGCACGGCATTTCAACCAATTTTGATAAATGGAAATTTGAGACGTTTGACTGGTGAATTGGGGATTGAAAATCAAGGTTCATATTCGATTAGCTTGGATTAATTTGGTCGTAAGGATTCTGAGTTAATAGAACTGAAATTATGATGAAGAAACATGGAGATGGAGAACTGGTATGAATGAATCTGTGATTTGTAATCCTCCTCAAAATTAACAGAAGAGGCAAAGTACACACGTCATACCATTCTTTATAGTTGGATGTATTTGAATTTTGCAGTACAGGACGAATAAGTAAGTGGCATCTTAGTACTTTTGCTATTTTCGCAGCATCCAGCACTTATTATCAGTTACTAACGGAACTGTTGTATTAACGAACATTAATTGGAAAATGTTAAGAGAGATAACAGAAAACATTGGCGACATCATGATGATGGATCATGGTAATTATTCCCTTTACCTTTGTTAAATAACAGAAGCAAGAGCTCTTCACACCTTCACTGCTTGCCACCTACTTCTCCCACGCTCCACCGATGGAAAGCAAAAAAATGGCTTAACTATTACTCTTCCTTATATTCTTCTACCGCGTCGGCCTTTCTTGGCTGTTTTAAAGTTCTGAAAAGCAGCAGGAGGAGAGGTAAGACGAGAGACAGAAAAAGCAGCAGAAAATGCTTGAAAGGTGAGGTGATTTGTGTTTTTAATGGTTTTATTGTTTTTCTGTGTTTGTGATGTGATTGTGATGACGATGGTGATAATAATCTAGATCGCCGTTAACAATTGCTTTCATGCTGAGTAGAATGAAATGATAAAAAAGGTTGGAACTTGGAACAAAAATTGAGAATGGCGGCACGGATAGACAAAGGCATCTGCTTACTCTGTGGCAAATTGCCGATGGCGTAGCACGCGTACTAACAGTTATTCTCTCCCCTGACAGATCCTTTCTGAGGGGGGATTCGCGGCATCAGACGGAGATAATTGGCCGTCTTCTTTTGAGAATATTCTAATTTCTTTTCCTCGGGTCCGTCCGAGGTCAGGTTGGGCCCACAGGGGGCAGATACGGCAAATTCTGTTCTTTCCCCTTCTGATTCTCGCTTGCCCGCACCGCACAATTGAGAACGTGAAATTCTGAGCACTTTGTACAGAAAGCCCTGCTCCAGCGATGATAAGCCCAAACCCTGATTAGAAAAAGGTTAAAGTGAGAGTTTCTAAAAGCTCAACGCGAATTACTATAATCGGCTCATGCCCGAGCCAGATTTCGGCATACGCGGCATAATTATACAAGCAAGATATTCTTGATTCTTGATTCATGCCCCTTTGCTCTGTAGATACGGAGAATTGAATTCTTGGCCCCTCTTATCCTCCATAACTTTATATTTTCTTGATCCAGCTAGACTTTTCGTTTTGAAATTTGATGTAGTTTTCACAGATCGGTTGAGAGGCGAGCCTAAGATTTCTCATGTGCATATTAGAGTATTCTACTATTAAACTATTAATTATCTTTTTAACCGAGGCGTTCTGATAACCTGCGTATTACAAACCTTATGATGAAGATATTCATGCTCCTTTGCTATGGAGATGCTACGATTCGAATTCCAGACCCTTTAATCATCCATACTTAGTTAAGAGGCAAACCTAAGATTTCTCATGTGCATATTAGGAAACTTTACTATTAAGCTATCAGCTTTCTTTGCGTACATTATGATAAGGATATATTTTTTTAATGTTCCTTTACTCTGGAGATACAGAGATCTGAATTCCTGAACCTCCAATCTCCGTAATTTTATATTTTCATGGATCCAACTGACTTCTCTTTTTCTAACTTCAAGTAATTTTTCATAAATTAATTAGGAGTTGAACTTAAAGAACTTTCCATTTATACATTGAATTATTTCGTTATTGAGCTATCAGATCTCTCTGTGACTGAACTGTTTTGATAGCTTGTTTATTATAGTTTCAGCGTGATTCATTTCTTGAATATTTAATTACAATTCGACATCCTAAACCCTGTAATTGACTGTATATTTTACAAAATGAGACAATAATTTTTAACGTAGATGTTTTAACATTACATTAAATTGAATGTAGAGCTTGCTGAGAAAACTGCATCAACATTTTAGGTTAAATTATATTACTTAATCCTTTTATAAAAAAATTATGAAGTAAGATCTAATATGCTGATTAAATCAAAACACAAACAGTTTAAACCAAAATCTCTACATTCAAGGGTTACTTTTGTTCCCGTCTCTGTAATTTGGAATTTTGGGCTCAAATAAGCATTTTCTAGTTATACTTTTAAAAAAGCTGTGTGAAATTTGATTTTATCAACATATTAGATCAGATTATACTCCGTTATGTATTATAAAAAAAACAAAAGATCACAAAATTTGATCTAAAATACTGAATACAGACAATAAGTTTTACATTCAAGGATAATTTTTGTTTCCATCTGTAATTTGAATTTTCGGTTCAAATACGCGTTTTCTTGAGTTATAATTTCGTGAGCGTGCAGGAACGGGTCATTGAACATGTCAAAGGCATTCCACCTGGGGCCGCAAGAACGGCTGCGTTCTCTGGTTGGAGTAAAACGCTGGGATTACCTCATTTACTGGAATATCAGCGATGATCAACGGTATGAAATAAAGTCTAAGTTGTTTGATTCTAATTGACAGAATTCAAGTCTGATCATCGGTGTGAAGTAAAGTTAAATTTGTTTGCTTCAAATTGACATAATTCAAGTATGTGATTGTTTGCTTCGATTTGTGCAGGTGCCTGGAATGGATGGGCTGCTGTTGTAGTGGTGCAGATCAATCGGGTCAGGGATTTCAAAATCCTTTGTCAGAATCACACGTTTTCTTTTCGCCTCGTTATTTTGAAGGATGCGGTTGCCGGGATTTGACGGTTCAACATCCCAGAACTACTGCATGCGACCTCTTAGCAGATTTTCCTTCCTCAATTCCATTAGACGCAGGGTAATTAAAACTCTCCAATTATGCTTCTTTGACAGGATCTTCGCGATCCATTGAAAATATCGATGATCAAGCTTCAACTAAAAATTGACCCTAATGTTTAAGTGCATTTAATGGAGCCACCGCCAGCCCATCTCTTAGCCATTAGTTTTTGAGTTTCGTAAAAGGTGAATCAACCAGAATCTGGCCTAAAGCGGAATTTAAAGCAAAGTAATTAGCTAACGCCATATGACCTCGTTTTTAGAAATTTGTATCGTATCAGATACGCTTGGAGCCCTAGTTCAGTTAGTTACAAATAGCTCAGACCAGAGGGAATATAAAACGTGTGTGCTGAAAAGTACACATTATGAAGGGTGTCGATTATTATTCGTGCATTTGAGATGTATGTGTTTTCGAATGGGTTGTTAAAAAACTCAGAATGCTTATCCTTCAGAAAACTTAATTATTTGTCCAAACCACTGTTGGAAATCCAGATTGACCGTCAAATTCATGAACTTTATTTTCACGTCAAGCTGCAGAGAGAGACAACCAGAGTGAGGCGAATGTACTCAGCATAATAAAGCTTTCTGCAATATTGACACCAGAGGCTGCTGCAGATTTGGTCAATTTGTCAGCAGTAAAAAGGAACATAGTCGATTTCACATTTCATGATGAACCTGTAAATTGACAGATTTATATTCTATGGTAGCGATATATCTTTTCACAGTTAAAAATAAATCTATTTATCCTGTTAGTTGCTATACATATTCTTCAAGTATTGTTCTTCCCAATTGTCCTTTCATTCCGGGAGGTTTAAATTTATGTAAGTTTTCTGCTATTTGAAACCAGTCGTTTCTTCTTCCTTGCAAATTCATCCTACTGAAAACTGAAATTCAATGTTCATTTTTCCTAACTGTATTTTACCATTTAGAATGAAGAATCTTATCATGTTTTAGGTCATTGCCATCATGAGTCTCTCCATCCGAAGCCTAACAGGAGCTGTCCTAGGTGGAAATATACTGTTTATTAATTTTCTTCATCGATATAAATTTACTTATGGTTAGTGGAACATTATGTATTACGTAGGAAATGTGTGGTGACTGTGATGGAAGCAACTGAAACGCAGGGAAACGTTTAACATACATGTTTGGTTTGCCATGGTCTAAACGTGTGATCATAGCGAAGGCTGCATTTGTATTACTACTATAATTATGTGGTTTTGACGTGTCCGATGGCATTGGGAATACCCAACTTGATACATAAATGTACTTGATTATACAATTAGCTGTAATAAGCACCACGTATGACCCGCTAGAGATAGCTATGAACAACACTGTTTAAATCTGTATATAGGACATAATCCGGCATAGTAGAATACAAAACATAACCCAGTTTATCATTCAATCACCGTTTTTGCTAACAAATTCCTTGCATTTCACCCTAGAATTAGGCATTTATACTTTCTTTGGAAGTGGGAGTTATTAAATTCTAATTTACCTGTTAACCCGCGTCCAGGATTCAGGGACAGGTGTTCTTATCAGGGCAACCGAGGTGGATGAACTTTCCGAACATTGCAGACTCTAACGCTGGACAGGTGAGTTCCTACTATCCTTAACCAAAAAAAAAATAATTCCAGTCCGTGATTATTCTCATCGGCCTTACTTGATTTCATTGTCAGGAAGCAGTGCAAACTAAAGTTCTCATCCCTGTCCGGAACGGCCTTGTAGAGCTCTTTGTTTGCAAACCTGTAAGCCTTCAACACCTAGAAACGTACTAGCCTCCTATATATTCTCGTTATGTCTTAACTTTATGTGAAGTTAATTCAGTTCTATAATCTCGCAGGTAGCAGAGAACGCATCTCTAGTACAATTTGTATTGACACAGTCCGATCTGTGGCTTCCCCAAATATTTGCAGAGTCCAACAATTTGTTCGGCGTGTCAGGGTCAGCAGGCGGGGGATTTGGATCCGTGAGTGAAACGGCTAGTACGTTGCCTTGGCTTCCTGTAACAGCGACAGATTCTTCTGTACCTTGGGACTCCTCGGCTGCTGACAGGGCTTTATCAGAGTCTCAACTGTCTATTCATCTCAACTTCCTCGGTCAACAATTGCAAGATAGTAATAATAACAAGCCCCTCAAGAACGACTTCTTTGAAGGCTCTGCTGACTCCATCAATCATTTGGATAAAGCCACCAACGATCACCCATTACAACAACAAGACAATAACAATATTCAGGCTGCTGCTGCAAGTTTACATATACCGATCATGAGGACCAGTTCTCAGCTCTCTAAAGAAAACCATGACAAAGAGGTGAAGCACGAATTTATACGAGCAGATTCCTCAGACTGCAGTGATCAGATGGAGGATGATGTTGACGATCAGAAAGTGGTCGGTCGTTCCGGAAGAAGACATCTCTCCAAAAACCTTGTAGCTGAACGAAAAAGGAGGAAGAAGCTCAATGAACGGCTCTATGCCTTGCGTGCCTTAGTCCCCAAGATCACCAAGGTACTATTCTTTCTATATTCTACTCTACTTATTAATTTACAGTCATGAAGCTTAAAAAACCTTTGTTTATCTTGTTTATGCAATCTCAATCAAATTCTATGAACTTATCTCTTCTTTCGTTGTCTAAGGGCAATTATGTTTCTATAATGTGATGAATGGAAATACCATTAATTAGTATATGCCTAAATTTTTAAACCTTAAATAGCTGGTGAGTTGTTTTTATTAAACACCCAGAATCCAGAATAACAAACAATGCAGTAACTGTTTACTTTTAGGAATTAAGATATGGTTTATCCTTTCGAAAATTGTTTACATGGAGGTTTGAATTTTTAAAATGAAAATGTGGTTTAGGACTAATGGGTGTTTTTATTGTATTGAGTTCTGTAAAAACTGTTTGAATGGATGTTCAGTTTTGATCTTAAGCTCTCTTAATTTGCAAACTGTTACTCTGCAATTGTCCCTGATATCATTATCACTATGTAGTTGGTTGTTTAAAGGGAGAATGGTGTTTGTGTGCAGATGGACAGGGCCTCTATATTGGGGGATGCTATTGATTATATCAAGCAACTCCAGCAACAGGTGAAAGAACTGCAGGAGGAGCTGAACGAAATGGACATGCAAGCGGGCAACCCCGGATCTCCTCCTCATTTCGAAAATGGTGTGCAGCAGGCTATAGAAGAGGACACTCTTGCAAGATGCTCAACGAAGTCAGATGTCACTAAACCCTCAATGAATGAGCCCACAGAAGAGATGGTTCATACAATGCAGGTAAAATACTTGATTCCATTTATATTATAGAAACACTAAATCGAGTAAAATTGTTTATCGTAACTAAGTGAACAAATAAAAATATTGTTATCGGTGAGACACATTCTCAATAGAGAAAATGTACACCAGATTTTTTTTTTTTCTTAATAGCTTACCTGGCATGCAACTCAAGGCAACATATGCTTACATTTGTTATATTGTTATAAAATATTGATTTTCTGTAAGACACAATGGAGTTTGTTAGGATTCAATAGAGAAAATTTACACCAGAATTTTTAGCATAGCTAGCATGCGCCTTAATCGTATTTATGCTTATATATATATATATATATATATATATATATATATATACCTCATTTAGAAAATCGTTCACTAGTGAGTAATAATTTTATACCTCATTTAGTTTGAATGCTTCTGTCCAATTTGCTCCTGAACAGGCATGATGAAACTCATAAAAATGTTCAATTCATTGTTGATGATTGAGGATTCTTGTTGGGTGGTACAGATTGATGTAAGCCAGGTGGATACACACGTTTTCAACCTGAGAATATTCAGTGAGAAGCGAGATGGCGGTTTTGTTAGACTGATGCAAGCAATGGATAGATTAGGGCTTGACATTTTGAATGCCAATATTACTTCCTTTAGAGGCCTGGTTCTGAATGTGTTCAACGCAGAGGTGTGTTTCTGTTACCTAAACTTTCATACAAACAAAATTAAACTATCAATTTCGCCATTGGTCTTAAAAATCATTTTTTCTGACAAATTTTGTGGTTGCAGACGCGGGATAAAGAAATAATTCAAGCAGAGCAATTGAGAGAGTCTCTGCTAGAAATGACGCTAAACCCGTCATCATCATCAGGTGAGGCTGCAGCTTCCGATCATCAACAGCGTCACATGATGCATCACACCACCTAAACTCATCATTTCTACCATTTACTCCAAACCACTCATACTATTGACTTTTGCTTCTTCATAATGTGCTCTGCTGCTATTATTCCTCTCCTTTATCTTCATTGCAGCTATTGTAACTTAACGCACCAACTCATTCTTCTTCTTTCGGTCTCTTTTTAGCCTGCTTTTATTTTTGTGTGTTTTTATTCAGTTTCTAGAGGCTTATTTTTAACAGATAGGTGGAATGAAATGCTAGAGCTTCCACCTTGCAGTCAGAGATTAGAGGCTATAAACGTTATTAATATCAGTAACATACACTACTTTGTAAATATTACAATTAATATTCCGCATTTGAAGCATCTTGTGTTTCAATGGAAATTGAAGTACAGCATATTATCGGCTTGCTTAGTGTTATTCTTTGTATATTCAAATGTTACACGTGTTTGAAACTATACCAATTTCCCAACAATCAGTAACAAGTAACTGAATACGGTCTGGCAATCGTTGAACTTATTTTTTTCTTTCTAATATTTTCTATTATGATATCATGTTCTTTCATGTCACTGGTTTTCATGCATATTTTTTGTGTGCATTGCCTAGACGGCAGAGAAATAGGACAGTAAACCACAGAATTTGGTTCAAACCTGGAGATGTTGCATAATGAATTTACTGTAAAATATGCTCTTGTATTGCCTAGACGACGCAGGGTTAGTATGTATTCTGTCCATGTAGTATGCATGCAGTTTTTCTCCTCTCTTACAAGGTCCTTGAAGTTCAATTTTCAACCATGTATTGGCCTATTTGACTAATAATTAATCGATATATAAACTTTTGATTCACATTATCAATATTTAAGACATCTGATTTTGGCATAGTATTAATGGAGTAATGGACACATGTAACATATTTCTTAAAATATTTATGGTAGGTTTTAGTCAACATCTTTTAAAACAAAATTTCCTTCTTAAAATTTTGAATATGTGTAAATATATAAATATATTATTAAGGGTAGAAATAAAAAATGGATATAGAAATGTGTACATATGTATGTATATATCTGTATAAATGTGTGTAAAATGGGCACAAAAATATATGTGTATGTGTGTACGGCCTATAAATCACCATTAATCTAAAAAAAAAATCCTACAGCTTTGTATTAGTACTATTGATCCTAAACTATAACCCTACAATCTTTAAAAACAAGCTCAAGACCCAAACATGAGGATCTACATACCTTTTATACACTAACACCCCAAAGGTTTCTCTGTAAGAATTCAATAAATGGGTTCACTATTATAAAGACCTAAAATTCATGTCTCTTACAAAGTAGATAAATAATAAGTTATACATGCAACAAAAGATATAAATGTGGTTTCTATTCCTTTAGGTGAATCCCCTTGCACCTTGATTACTTCATGTACAACCCCTAAAAGTTCAAAAAATATAACTTTTAATAGATATGCTAGACTCAAATTCTCAAACTATTTAGAAAAAAATGTAATATTGAAGATCATACAAGTTAGTAAGACCTAAAATACTAAATTTGGGAATTCAAGATCACTCTCTATCTCATTGGAAAGTAGAGAGAGAGAGAGAGAGAGAGAGAGAGAGAGAGAGAGAGAGAGGGGCATATAATTTACTAAAATCTCAAGATATATCATGTATAAATAGTTCTTCTTCACTAATTCATGACTACCCAAATAAATCTCATATGTCATTATTGTAATATTTTTATAATTTTTATTCTCTAATGAGAAATGACCATCTAGCTTTTTCACACTCTCTTTATAAAACACTGCCTCCAAGAAAATTTAAGCCTACTAGAATCAACATGGACATATTTGCTTATCAACAAGGAATAAAATAATTCCTAATTATGTCATCCATTGAGCCACAAGTAATTGATAATGAATGCATCACATAGTTGATGAAATTGAATAATTTTTAAAAATATTTCCAAATAAGCAAATACACATGACATATTTTTTTACTAATCAAAGAAAAGCCACGAGGCACATTTAAAGCTTTACCTTAAAGAACCATCAAATTGCACCACTCCTAAAGATGATCAAATAATTCATTGATCTTAGAGAAAAAAATTGCATTGACAACAAAGAACTCCTGTGAGGCACATGATCAATACTGCCATCTAAACCAATGACCCAAATCTATTTTGATAATGTTTCAAAGAAACCCAATTGAAAAATTTATTACCCCTAACATGAGCAACCTTAAACCACAAGGTAGGATCACTTTTCACTAACCTAACATGCCACCATCATCTCAATAGTAAACAACTAGTCACCACACAATTAGGAATGCCCTACTTAAGTGATATGTGACCTCCTACAATATGTCACTATTAAAACAAAAATAAAACACATAGGACTTGGAGGAATATTCTTAGTATGTGAAGCAAGCAAACATTAAAGTGATAATGAAGCTTGGTCATGACATAGAAGGTAAAAAATTGACACCAAATGGCATGGAACAATGAAAAAGATACAAAAGGACACATACACTAGTAGTATAAGCATAATATAGGGACCTAATTAGGATTTATTTGGGGTATGTGTACATAGTTCAGGGGCCAAAAAGTGGCCAAAAATATCTTGGAAGTAAATTAAAAGATAACATGCCCACATTATAAAACATATAACATCCTTGCATTATAGTATGAGCACATCATGACTTTATTGCATTATAACTATGACAATATTTAGGCTTCATTAATTTGAACCTAAACATGTTTTTGTTATAATTTTCATAAAATAAAAAATCAAATAGTAATTGTGAGCTACCCTTTCTCATTATATTTTCCCACACTACTAGATTTGACACCATTTTCCGACAGGCGTTCGTCAGTCGTTTGACAAATCTTTCTCGGAAGAGCGATGCAATGGCGAAAATATTTCTATCGCAAGGCCGACGACAAATTAAACGTCAAAATAATGGCGAAGAATCGTTGGTTGACGACATTGTGAAATACCTTAGGATTTCATAAGAATATGGACGAAAACTTTGTTTATCCATCGACGAATTACACCAGAAGTTCATCGCCGGTTCGATGAAATGGGCAAGCAGTAGCGTTGAAACAACATAAGACATTCATTGAAATTGCGATGACATACTCAGGTAGTAGCGTCGAAAGAACACCAAGAGTTCGTCGAAAGTGCGACGAAATTAGCAAGGAGTTGCGTCGGAAGAACACCGAAAGCTTGTCGAAAGTGCGACGAAATTAGCAAGGAGTAGCATCGGAAGAACACCAAAAGTGCATCGAAAGTGCGATGAAATTAGCAAGGAGTAGTGCCGGAAGAACACCAAAAGTTCGTCGAAAGTGCGACAAAATTAGCAAGGAGTAGCACCGGAAGAACACCAAAAGTTCGTCAAAAGTGCGACAAAATGGGTAGGGAGTTATGACAAAATCTTCGTCGTAGCTATAGCAACTTCGTCATGCCTTTCTGTTGATTCGTCGGTTAGTGTCGTCGAAATTGTGACAAAGAAGCAAAATTTAAAAAAAAAAAAAAAATTTGTGGAAATGTACCATTGCGGAGACTGACGACTGATCATACATACAGACTGCATATTGGTTTGATGCTTCAAACAATGCATTTCTTATATTGAAAAGTGCATTACCTTATTGAGCTTCTCTTTGTTTTGAGTATAGTTTAATATTCTCTACTTAACAGGCCAACCAAGTGACAGTGGAAGCTCATTTGGCCCCTCCCCCCCTCACATCACTCTCAATTCCCCATACCCAATCATATAACATTAATCATTGATTCATCCATTAACATATAACATTCATTCATTAATCCATTAATAACATATAACATTCATTAATTAACATATTCACATTCATTCATTAACATATAACATTCATTCATTCATCCATTCAATAACATATAACATTCATTAATTAACATATTCATTCATTCATTAACATATAATATTCATTCTTTCCAAGTACACATATTATCAAAATATAGTTTGTCATGATATGATTACAATCACTTTTTTTGTTTTCAAAGCTACATAAAGAAGTTGAAGTGGGTATCATTTTTCTAAATCAATATCTATCCCCCCTTTAGTTGTTATGCCCTCTGCTTGTGATCTTAATGTACGCGTAGTCATCTACTCATGACGTGGACACCGCTTCAAGGGGGATCTGCTGCAATAAGAAAGAAATGTTAAACTGATATGTTTTATTATTATTGTTACAAGTATTTCATTAATTAAAAGAACATTAGAGTGGTTCTCTTTACCTGATGGGTCCACATCATGTTCATGAACTTTTGTTATAGACTCATGCTCAACATGTTGAACACCCTCTAAATCCTGATCTGCAGTTGAAACACGAAAGGTTACATTAATTAATACACCAATTGAAATTAAATATGTTTAAGAGAACATGAGGGTGGTCCTCTTTACTGGATGGGGCCACATCATGTTCCTGATCTTCTCTAGCCTGATCATGCTGAACATGTTGATCACGATCTACATGCTCTAAAGTTGAAACACGAAGGTTACATTAATTAATACACCAATTGAAATTAAATATGTTTAAGAACATGAGGGTGGTCCTCTTTGCAGATAGGGGCTACATCATGTTCTGATCTTCTCTAGCCTAATCATGCTCAACACGTTGATTACGCTCTACATGCTCTAAAGTTGAAACACGAAAGGTTACATTAATTAATACACCAATTGCAATTAAATATGTTTAAAGAACTTTAGAGTGGTCCTCTTTACCTAATGGGGCCACATCATGTTCCTGATCTTCTCTAGCCTGATCATGCTCAACATGTTGATCACGCTCTACATGCTCTAAAGTACCGGGATGCACACCATGACCTTCATCTGCACGTTCTGCTCCACCCTCACCAGGCTGCATTCCAATGTCATGTGTAGTATATATTATCATTGCTTGAATGTTTAAAACAAATAGGCATGTAATTACTTTATGGTGGAAATTAATATTGAATAGATTACACAAATATTCAATTTTAAATAAACTTTATTGAGTTTATTTACCTGCGTATCCGATGCAGTGGAAGATTGTGTTTTCCCAGTCCAGGAGCTCTTGGCGTTACCCACGGCTCCATATGTCTTTGAAGGTAATCTTGGGTCATAATA